>OU015494.1:27831744-27881744 GCA_907164885.2 Dolomedes plantarius
TATATATATATATATATATATATATATATATATATATATATATATATATATATATATATAGTACAGGAACGGTTTTCTTATGCAGTGTCTTGCGTATTAATCAGTTCCTTTTGACCAGCGCCAGGTGATGGCCGAATGACTAGGGCACTGACATTCGGTTCAGATCCTGAGGGTTCGAGTCCCATTGTTGGTATGGATGTTTGTAGCCGTTCGGAATCGGCTTTGGACTATAGGTCACGTCTAATTAGCCCTCGTGTAGCAAAAAGTTGACCGTAGCGCTCCAAACCAAACCTTTTGACCAGGAGTTGAATTTAAAATCCTTTTGTATCTTGGTCGAATATTTTAACTGTGATCCATCTTAACAACATAGTGTACATAATTCAACAGAAAAATAAAAGTAAATTACAGGAAGAAGGCACTGACAGCCGAAAAAATTAGCAGGAAATCTGCAGTTAGCGGACCACGCAGCATAAATGCAAGATTCTGCAGCAATAATAGTAAATACAAAAAACCAAAAGCAAATAACGAGGCAATCGACCGGTCTCTTCATCAGCAGGCCTAACTGAGTCGGTTTCGTCAAGGGGGAACTTTCTGAATAGATGCAGGTCTAGCCAAAAGACATCCCAAGGCCTAACAAGACCATCTTAACAGCGATTCAGATGTTTCGTACTCCATAGTTTTTTATGAGAGAGAAGAGGTAGTGTTTGTGAGTGTGAGTATGAGGGAGGGGGGGGGGGGGTCTGTCAACGGGATTGGTTACCTTAGAATATGGCACAAACGAAAACTATGAATCTTGTAGAATTTAACTTGCCATTGCACATGCTTTATTGATAAAGATGAGGTTTGCTTCCAAGCTTTTTACTTGGTAAATTACTCGATCTTTGTAATCTTATTTTTTCTCTCTTGTATTGTATTTGGGGACCACAGTTTAAATCTGGAAATTCTGCTCGCACCCGCTGGGCGATGGCTGAATGGCTAGGGGGCTAGCATTTGGTATCGGGGTCTGTGGTTTCAAGTCCTGCTATTGGCATGGATGTTTGTAGCCTTTCGGAATCGGCTTCAGTAGGTCCCGGTCTAATTAGCCCTCGTGTAGCAAAACATAACCATAGCTCTCTCACTCAACCAACCAACCAACCAACCGCTCGCACGCACTCGCGTATCCACACACAAACATTTCTGCTTGCTGAGGACATCCATACTATATGGCATATCTCCAACATTCTGCCGACTCTTTTACTTATCTGTTTATAGTCAGAGCATCGCTAGTGAGGTCTGGTAGTTAACACCCTGATTATTGCATTGTTTACCAATTGTGAATACAAGACTTTCTGTTGGTTCGAAGCAAAACACAATCCCCACTGACATTGGCACGATTTATACCCTCTTGTCTTTTTAATATTCATAAGTTTTAAAGAAACGGACATAGAGGAACTGACAGTGTGTGTTGGACGTTCGAAATTGGGTATAGATTAGGCAGTTATAATGTGCCTTGATGTTTCTTGGCTGTATCAAATTATTTTCATTCAAAGAATTATAACATTGCACAAGTAATTTGCACGCTTTAATACATAGTCATTCAATCCTTCGCATTTCTTTAAATCTTGTAATGAGCTCAATGAATGGTAAAAATAGATCGTAAGATTTTTCGCATAACTAACTGTATTTCATTTCGTTTACAGATTCAAAAGTTTAACTTTTCTCGGCTTTCTTTAGCTGTTGCTTGTCTATAGTCGTTAGTATCCAATTGTTCTGAAGGAAATTGTGTGTTTTTTGTGTGTTTATGAAGGCCATTAAGGTGTCTCAATCACGCGACGTTATGAATGAAAATGCCTCACGCAACCGGTCGAACCACTAACGGCCTGTAGGGTTACTACGGGCTTAAACTTCGCCAAATCATTCAACAATTTCTCATTTACGCTTTTGAAAAGTTTTCATGTTCTGTGTCTCTAGGAATTGAGACATCCGAGTGCAACGAGCTCCAGAATTGCAACCTATTAGCCTGAATAGGCTTTCGCGGAGGCGAAGCAGGATTTTTCTTCTTTGTTTCATTTCAAAAATAACTGAAAATCAATACATAATTCAATATTTTATTTTCTTTTGTTTATTTCAAGGAAGTGACAGCAATTAATGATTTTTTTCACTTGGGAATACTTTCTTCAGGGAATTTCTTTAGCTGATGGTAACTGATAAGGAAAACCTGCGTAAGAATTTCAAATTCAATTTATTTTAAGCAATGCTTTTTCTAAATAGTGACAGCCTAATATTTTTTGTGCACAAATCCATTTTTTTTATCAACTAGTGGATTTTTTAAAAAAAGAGACCAGTGTCATTAATTACAGTGGGATGTTCTTTGTACGTTGTCGTTGAGGCTAGAGAAAAAACGTGTGATTGGGAATAATTGTTAATGAACATTAGAATTAATGATAAACCAATGAAAAGTGATTGTTCTTAAAAAATATGAAAATAATCAAATAACAATCAAGATCTTATTTTGAAGTGTACTGCATTTTCAATCTCTTCTTTTTCTGGCCAAAATATTAATTTTCTGGACTTAATTTTCCTTCAAAGCTAAAAGACATTTTTTATCTGGATTAGAATGTATCCCAAATATTTTTTTTAAGTATTGTAAAAAGATTGAAAATTTTCTGTCTTTAATGTAGCTTTGATAATAGCAGTTTGTTCTTTTGATTTGCGTGTTGAAATTTCCCCGAGTGATCTGCGAAAATTTCATTCTTAAGTGTAGTTAAAATTATTTTTATTTGTTCTCATTCAAATTATCCTTAGTTAATTATGAATTTACGGTATTAAGACATTTGTTGACGTAAGACGTAATTTTTTTTATGTGTTGATGACGGGAGGCGGCAATTCACGTCACCGTGCGATGATTTCTTATAACATGTGGGAACATGGATTATATCCATTTGACAGTACGCCTTCAACAATGTGTTTTAAACGGCAAGTGCCCTAAATTAGCTTTCTGCAGATCTTCAATGTTTTTCTTCATTTTTGCTTTGATTATCATGTCCCTTCTATCATTTTATCGACAGTTACCATCGAGGATGTCGAAGGTTGTTAATCGCGAGCTACATACTCTTTAAATGTATCACCATCCTGCGTTAGTGTGAACTCTTGTTTTTACATTTGATAAGGCACAAAGTTTGCCTCCTTCAAAACGGCTAATCCTTCCCAGCGGCAAAAAATACGTGCGCGAAGTTTAGACTGAGCTCAGTAATGTATAAGTGAGGATATTTAGCGCTATTTTCAGTAGTAGTGTTCCCCGAATCTAGAAAAAAAATCATTAATAAATCGAGAAAAGTAAACCGATTTCTGTGTACTCTACTCTTGTTTAGTAGAAAAATGCAGTCCACATTATTATTATGCTAACAGTAATATCTGTTATGGTTTTGTTGATTGGTGTTAAATAATTAAAAATATAGATAAGGTTAAAAACATGACTGTAGATGATCTTTGTCTGTACTACTAATTATCATTTTATTCATTATCTCGCAGGAATATTCCAGACACTTCTATACATTTATAACCAATACAAACCGAATATCCTTTATATTAAATTTCTAGTGTTTCAAATTATCTTGATTTTTTTTAAAGAATTCTTCTGTCGTTTTAATTTCTATAAATATTTTCATCTTTGTGATGTGATGCTATTTCAAAATGCATCTAAAATTTGCCGCAAAAATCATTCTTTAAGGTGTGTTGTCTGTTTTTAGTACGCAGTTCTCTAGTAAAATACACGAAAAAGTCTTAAAAAACTTTTAGCATTTTTTGGGGAGTATTATTGTTTCTCTTTCTTATAAAAATGTAAGCTAAGGAGGATTACCTCTTTTTTATGTTTCATGCTTTTAGGGAATAATGTGCCGTAAGAAGATATTTCATTCTTCGAGGTAGATAAGTATTAAGTTCGGGTATCAGACCTGCAGCTCGTGACCCAAGAGGTATGTGCTCCAAGTAGTCGCCGCGGTTGCTTACAGTTGCATTTATTTAAAATAGGTAATCTCAGGCAAGTTTTCATCTAGAGTACAGCCATGGTCAGGCTGGTCCTTAAAAGACCAGCTTGACCATGGCTGAACAGCTAGGGCTCTAGTGTTTAGCACGACAGTCAGTGGGTTCGAATCCCAGGATTGGCATGGGTATTTGTAACCGTTCGGAATAAGTTTTAAACTGTATGTCCCCGTCTGATAAACCCCCGTTCCGCAAAAGGTGACGTTACGGTCAAGAACTAACCAATCAAACTTTAAAAGTCTTTGAAAATACTTAATATTTTTGGCTCACACAAAGCCTCGATTTTTTACCATGAATCTTAAAAAGTCCTTCACATTCCCTAATTTTTTTCATGTTTTAATCTACGCGTTATTATTTTTTTCTTTTTTGACTGATCACAGATGAATGAAGTATGATTTCAGTTTCATTTTCTACCTACGGAATGAATAAGGCGGCGGAGGAAGCTATGTTCCTATGACCAGTGAACTCTTGGGTCCTAAGACCCCGAATATTCAGGGGCGTACTCTGCAATCAGCCCTTTGGTATATGTTAGTTCTCACTGCAAGGGAGATGGCCGAATGGCTAGGGCGTTGACCATTAGTTCCAGAGTCTGTGGGTTCGAGTTCCGCTCTTGGCATAGACATTTGTAGTCGTTTGGAATCGGCTTTAAGCTGTAGGTTCCGGTCTTAATTATCCTTCGTGTAGCAAAAAATGACCGTAGCGCTCTAAACCAAACGAAACCCACTGCAAGGGGGAAAACAAGAAGAGATTGCAAAACTTGTGGTTAGTTGATATGGGTGATTATATGGTTTAGAAAAACAATTAAACTTAACGTAATATTGTTGAATTTTTATAATTTGCGAATACTTGTAAGACAGTTGCAACCATAGAGTTCTTATCCAAACGTTTAGCTTAATTAGTTTATCTCGGTGAATTCTGTGTTATAAGGTCTCAACGACGTTTTTTTGTTTTTATTTTAACCAATGCGGAGGCTTTGTCGTGAAGACATTCGCCTATAACTCACCGCAGTTTCGCTGGCCATTTTATTATGGGGCACCATATAGGCGGACCAGCATTACCCCATATGAAGGGACGACATGAACAGAGGCATTTTAGTGACGTTTCGCCGGGATTCGAACAGAGTACCCTCAAGCACCGAAAGCCAGTGCGATGTACATCGGCGTAATTTAAATGATTGCATTTGACGCACCGCTTATGTTTTGTGTGTTCTCATCTGCATATATTAGTAATTTCAAACTAAAAATAAATCGTGTATTGTTATATGGTGAATCAAATAATTAGGAAATACCAAATAAATGTCTTATTTATAATAGCATTAATAGGACGTTTCTCTTTCTTTAGAAAGATAAAGAATAGGTCCTTAAAACTACTTATAAAGGTACTTAAAAGACCTTAAACTTATTTAATTTTTCATTAGAAAAAAAAAAAAAAGCAAAGTGGGAACCCTGTCATTTTATCAATATGGCTACACTATAATATTTTTAAAAGGTATTCAGATTTTTGATGCATGAAAGGAAGTGATTTGGGTATTATTTAAATGTTTAAAGCCCGCCCTATTCTCACATATTAAAAAGTTTATGTAACTTTAATTGAATGCTGTGTTGGGTTAATTTTAGTTTAGCATTATATACTGGAAAATATACTTTCAACGAGTTTTCTTTACCCTTTTAAAAAGCTATTTAAGCGTAAATGTGACGGGCGAAGGTCGTAGGTTACTTGGCTGTACGAAATTGGGATTGCAACTTATGGTTGCGATACACTGGTCCAAAGCTTTTCACTTCCTGCGCGTTATCTTTTGTCTATGATTACTGCCACTTTTCGTCATTCGTCCACAGAACATAACAATTGAATGTTCCGTTACTGAAACATTCAATTGTAATGGAATGTGGATCAGATATCTGTTAGGAGGTAAGGCACAAAACGCTTTACTCATGAGGAAAGTTTTAATTACTCAATATTATGTATTTTGCCCTGTTAAAGTCTTTACTCTAATGGCTCGAAAAAAAATTCTGTTCCCGTTATTAATTTCTGAACAAATATTCAGCGGTTCTCATATATATTTTGCTAAATTGATATTTTGCTAAAGGATTACTCTGTTGAATCGAAATAAACGAACTATGAATTATTTGAAGGGTTATACAAAACTGAAGTTTTGGTGACTTAAAATCAACGCATGACAGTGTAGATTTCAGCTCATCATGGCTTATCTACTTATTTATTCTTTTAAATGACAGTTTCCTTCTGCTCCTCAAATTATTACGCAAGTAAAATAGTATGCGAGCTCCCACTGATTCCTTTTATTTTTTCATGACAAAATCTTTAAATCACCTAAAGTCTTTCTTTTCATTGAAAACTGATTGAACCGAAACATAACATTAAAATATTATGTATATTACAGCTGAATTCGCCTGAACAAAGTTCTCAGTTAACCCTTACAAATTACTTTGCAATTTTTTTGCGTTCCTCTGTAATTCCTCCTAATGAAAAGATAACTTTCGGGTTATTCTAAATCCTTTGCCGTTTTTTCGTCTCGACTCGTATCATCTTGTTTTGACCTACATATTCTTTTAGTTCTTCTTTCACTGAAATCCGTAAATCTGCAGATTTCAGTAAAAAAAAGCACGAATAGAATCTACTGGTATCTAAATTTTAAAATGTTTGTTTCGGATACTACTCTTTTAGCGATTCTTCTTCCTCATCTACATTTAAACCACACCGTGCAGTAAAACTTGGCAGGGATTTCTGTCATACAAACATAATCAGTACACGACGTACAATCATAAACAAACATTCTGTAAGTCCTATCAGGCTATTCTCCGGCTTTTACTCCTTAAGTGAACGCTCTGTAAAACTGAGTCTCAGATAATTCAACTGTATTCCAAAGGTCACGCACGGTCTTGTTTAAAGATATTACTTCGATATCGTGTTATGTACCAATTTATGCTTTAATTCTGCGCTTAAGTTATTGGTTTGTAACATATTCGCTTATAAACTATGGGACCTGTATGAAGTTATTCGTGTCGATAGGAAACACACTATGATGAAATTTGATTTGCGCAGAATCAATGGATGTATTTTTATTGTTATGTGCGCATAATAATGGAAACTAAAAGCTTTTGACCTGTTTACTGAGAGTATACTGTCCATGTGTTGGGTTGAAAGTCCGCTAGTGAGGATACTTTTCCCATGTAGCCGGCTGATGGCGAAATGGCAAGGACACTGACCTTTTGTACCAATCTGTGAGTTAAGTCCCATCGTGGGCCTAGGTGCTTGTAGTCGTTCGAATTTGTTTTTAACTATTTGAGTCGCGGTCTGTTTAACTCACATGTCGCGGGTAATGGCCGTAGTGCTCTAAAAACGTGCTACCTTCCTATTCCAGCCCGTGCCAAATTTGAAGTTGTTGATATAGGTTCCCGAGTTATCTTGATCCTCCCTTCTTAATGGGTTTCCCTTTCAGAAAAATTTATAAAATGAAAGTAGGTTTATATATCCCCCAACACATATACACTTAAAAAAAAAAATCTACTTATACCTTAGAATATACCTAGTACAACCTCACATTTTCTGCCACCCACGAGTGTCCGTAACTGATTCCTCGGTAAAAGAAGAATGACCAGAAAAATGGGTGCGTGATTATATACTTCAAATGTTACTCATCGATTTGGTAGTTTGTTAAATTGTGACTATTTAAAAGGAAACATTCTCGCAGTTACGGAGTTACGCAACATCATATATTCAAATTTAAATTTTACTGATGCAAATACGTTGCTGCCGGTTAATTGTTTTGCGGCCTTCAAAGAGGGTTGTTCGCTGAGCGGCTTTACTCTGTGTTACTTATTAAAGTTGGATCTTTTTTTAATATTGAATATCAAACATTTCGTTAAGAATTAGCTCAGCGTTGTTTAGTTTATTCAAACAAACCATCCTTTTCACTTTTTTAATAAACACTGTAGAATTTCTTCACTCAACATGTCTTATGTTCTTAAAAATTCTATCTCGAATAAAGGGAGGAAAAATATGCAAAAACAGCTTTTAGACATACTGATCTAACGCAGTGTCTCACATTTTATCATGTTTGATCCGGCATGTGGTGTTTGATTCTTTTTACAATTACTTCCATCATCACCTTTAATTAATTAATTATTTTTTTTTTTGGTGGGGGGAGGAGGGTATGTACGCAGATAAAATGCACGTACTTCTTTGACAGTTTGACTACAAAGCAAATTTAGATGACTGGTTTTAACACTGGTATGAATAAGTATCTTGATTGTCCATAGTTCTAGCATAAATACAACGACAGACGGTAGTAAGGATGTTGGCCGTCAAACTACAAGTAAGTCGGTTCATCTCCAGCGTTTGGCATGGGTGTTTGTCACCGTTCATAAGTGTTAAACTGTAGACTTCGGTTGTGTAGCCTTTATGTAGCAAAATACGACTGTGGCTGTAGTATTTCAAAATCCAACCAACCTTAATATACGGTAAAAAAGCTGTTGCATGCGTATAATCTTACAGTTCTTCATAAAGTTCGACTGTATTTAAATTCGGATGGTCTCTGAAATACCCTCTAAAATTGTTTGATATTTTCTCCAATTTTTAAGGTTCCCCAAAGTTTTTAAAATCTCTTTATTTTTATTTTTTTAAAAATTCTGTAAACTATCCTCGTTTAAGTTTTTTTTTTAAATTTATGTTTTAAAGTATGACATGTTTAGTTAAAAAAATAAAATTTATTTTACTGTAGCTGAAAAAAAGTTGATAAATTTGGTAAGTTTATATTTACTATTTAATATTATTTTAAGTTACAATAAGTGAATATTATATAAAGTTGAGAAGTTAGAGATGCAGCTTTAGGTCGTTTGTAGCTGATTAGATTATAATTTCGTGCTTAAATAAGCTGACGGACCAACAGCATTGATTGCTGCAAAATTAACTTTATTTTTATTTCTCCGCTAACGGGAGGCAGAGTAGCTGTCGACCGCTGTCAAGCGGCGCTTTCGTACTTCTACTTCCTTTTACATATTGCCGCTAGAGGGCACACGGATGCATCGCATGACACTAAAGGGTTATATGACGTAACATACACCCCGCGTTGAAATCGAAGGTTTCAACAAATATAGCAGCTTAACACATAAATTTTCATCAAAATACAATACACATATTACAATTACAGTTAAAACAACAATTAAACAAATTTTACACAAACAAATGATAATATGCAAAGTAAAGTTATATACAATTATATACAGTCTGAAAAGTTCTATATACAACTATTTACAGTCTATGGGTAATAAGCAAACTTGATTTATACCCCTCTTGAAGATACCCTCAGAAGTTTTTACCCAAACGACTCTGACCTTTCCATCAGAGCCCTTTACAACTCCTTCTATACGTCCTAACTTCCCTTTATAAGGTGGCAAATTGCTATCCTTTAGTAATATCATGTCGTTCGGTTTTACATTATCCTTAGTAAATTTCCATTTATTTCGTGATTGTAAATGATTCAAGTAATCTCTCGACCAATTTTTCCAGACCATTTGAACTAATTTGGTCGTTTTTTGCCATCTGGATAAATAATTATCTTTACTTTCTGTTAAATTTGGCTCTGGTATCGAAATTAATGGACGGCCAATTAAGAAATGCCCAGGTGTTAATGCATTACAATCATTGGGATCTGTAGACATAGGCATAATGGGTCTACTATTGAGAATACCCTCTATTTCTGTTGTTACAGTTAAGAATTCTTCGAATGTAAGCCTTGTAGAACCCACTGCTCTTTTAAGGTGATATTTAAACGATTTGACACCTGATTCCCATAACCCTCCAAAGTTTGGGGACCGAGGTGGGATGAATTTCCATTTAATTCCTTCTGTGACTAAATAATTTACAAACATTTCAGAAGGTTTACTCATTAGTTTATGTAATTTTTTGATCTTAGAATTAGCCCCTATGAAGTTCTTGGCGTTGTCAGAAAAGATACAAAAACTTTTTCCACGTCTAGCGAAAAAGCGTTTCAGTGTCGCAATTAATGCGTTTGAAGTTAGATCTGTGACCACCTCTAAATGAATCGCTTTAGTGGCAAAACACACAAATACTGCGACGTATACCTTTTGAAATATACCCTTACGTTGACCCTTATACTTGATTAAAAAAGGGCCACAGAAATCAATCCCGCAATGAGAAAATGGAGGACTAGGATTGACTCTTTCCGCAGGCAAGTTTCCTAGTAGTTGGTTGGAACTAATGGGCTTGGTTTTGAAACACGTAACACATTCGTTAACAATTTTCCTTGCGAAACTTCTTCCTCCAATTGGCCAAAATTCTTGCCTGACACAATGCAACAAAGCCTGAGGGCCTAAGTGTAAATATTTCCTATGGAGGGATTCCATTATAATTTTTGTAAGTTTGTGTCTAGATGGCAAAAGTTTTGGATGTTTAGTATTTTCATTTACATTAGCATTTTGTAACCTACCACCTACACGAAGAATTTTATTGTTATCCAAAAATGGATTTAAGTTGGTTAATTTTCCAAATTTGATAGGTTTGAGTTTAGTCAAACTTGAAATCTCCTCAGGAAATTCAGCTCCTTGAACCAATCTTACCAATACATCCGATGCATGGTTGAGCTCCTCTGTTGTTAGACTACCTACCTTGCGCTCCTTTGAATTTCTAACATTTTGATAAAATCTGAAAATGTAACTTAAAATACGACAAATTTTAGTGAAATTATTACTTAAATTTAAAATATTATCAAGAAAATCAATTTTTGTATCCCCTAATAAAACTATTGGAACAGAAGGTTTAAGTTCCTTATTATATAAATCATCATTTTGAATATCCCAGTCACTTGAAGATAGAATGTCTGAGTTTAAACAAGTGGGGCCATGCCACCACAACGAGTTCTGCAATAAGTCAGAAGCTGATGAACCACGTGATATAACATCTGCCGGATTGTCTGAAGAGGGAATATATCTCCAGTCATAGTTAGGACACAAAGAGTTTATCAGCATCACTCTATTATACACAAAGGTCTTTAGCTTTTCCGGAGGTGTACGAATCCACGCCAAAGTGATGGTGGAATCACTCCACATGTATATGTGGTTAATGGGAATTTGTAGGATTGGCACCAACCTCGACACGAGGCGAGCCAATAACAAAGCAGCGGAGAGCTCAAGACGAGGAATAGTTGATTTCTTAATTGGACAAACTCTTGATTTGCTGCACAATAAATTTGTTTTCGCTTCTCCGTTGATGAGTTTAGAAGATATGTAAATTGTTGCACCGTAAGCTTTTTCTGATGCATCACAAAAACAGTGCAGGTCAATGGTAGTAGCATTTGGAAGAAGGACAAACCTTGGAATTTGCAGCTGATTGACATCAGGTAACTGTTTTAAAAATTTCAACCAGTCATTTAATTCGTTTGGTGGAATGGGATCATTCCACATGAGCTTCAACTGCCAAAGTCCTTGCAGAAATATTTTCGCCCTTGTGACAACTGGACCGATAAGACCTAATGGGTCGAACAGTCTGGCGATAGTTGAAAGAACGTCACGTTTTGTGTAGCTCTCTGAATGTTGTACTGCGACTCTAAATTTGAAATTGTCAGACATGGGTTGCCACAGCATGCCAAGTGTTTTAACAGTGGGCAAGTCTGATGAAAATGCATATTCTTCAATTTTGTTGTCATTTAATAAGTCGGAGTTATTAGACACCCACTTGTGTAGTTCCATACCTCCTTTAGATAGAATTTGAGCTAACTGAATTTGCAAGTCCTTTGCTTCTTCTAAACTATCTGATCCCGACAAAATGTCATCTACATAGGTATCATTGATTAGTGCTAAGGACGCCTTGGAATAATTTTGTTCATCTTCAGCCAGTGCTTTTAGAGTTCTTGTCGCTAGAAACGGAGCACAAGCTGTACCATAAGTAACAGTTTTAAGTCTGTATGTCTCCACTGGAGCACAAAGAGTTGGTTTCCACACTATCATTTGTAAATTTCTATCCCTGTCATCTACAAGAATCTGTCTGTACATCTTTTTTATGTCCGCACTGAATGCATATCTATAAGTACGGAATCTCGCTATTATAGAAAATAATTCTTGTTGTACTGTCCCACCATTCAGCAATATGGAATTCAGAGAAATTCCACTGCTTGATTTTGATGAAGCGTCAAACACGACGCGAAGTGGTGTTGATGTGCTTTCTGGGCGAAAGACAGCGTGGTGTGGAATATAATAGCTTTCCCTAGGACACTTATCATTGATCACTCTTTCCATATGGCCAAGAGAAACATATTCCTCCATAAAAGCTTTATATAATGTGCCCATTGTCTTATTTTTATCTAATTTTTTCCAAAGTAAGTTTAAACGCCTTTCTGCGATTTCTCTAGAATCCCCTAAAGTGTGCAGTTTTTCTTTAATAATTGGTAATCTCACAATGTACCTTCCTGTTTCATCTCTTTTAACTGTAGAACTAAAATGTTCTTCACAGTACTGTTTTTCAAATGTTTTTGAGTCATCTGAATTTCCTATACGATCTCCCCGAAAGGACTCTAATTCAAAGAAATGTTTTACAACCTCATCTAAATTTTCAGGTTCTGAGATTAGACCAGAAAAATAATAAGAATCTGTATTTTTGATCGACCCTGTAACTAGATATCCGAAAACACTGTTTTGCAATAATAATGAACCGTCATACGATCTGAATTTTTCTGCCTTTAACAAATCAAAAAACAATTCACATCCCAACAATACACTGATTCTGGTAGGGACATTGAAATCCGCATCAGCAAGTCTTATTTCATTCGGAAAATAAATATTGGATATATCAATTCGTTGAGTAGGCGTTAACCCTGTAATACGAGGCAAAATAAAAAAATGATAAAGTTCGGCTAAAATCACCCTCTTCATTAGATATTTTTGCTGTGGTTTTATTTTTTACAAAGCATTCACCACAATTTATTCCCGAAATCGCTGTGTTAACTTTTTGTTTATTCAATCCTAATGATTCAGCTGTTTCCGAGGTCATGATGGATATACTGGAACCACTATCCAAAATCCCTTTTACTTTTATTTTTTCTCCAAATTTGTTTTCAATATATAAGCTGACTGTGCAGAGCAACGCACAATGTTTGGAATTCGCGGCTAGAGACGATCGCATAACATGTGGGGCATCTGGCGCCAGCCTCGTATCCGAAGGCAATAATTCATCCACATGAGAACTACTTTCACAGTTCGAAAGCGGTAGTTTCGATTCCGATGGAACATGAACTAGAGAATTGTGACCTGATTTTTTACAAATTCTGCAGACAAACGTTGATTTACAGGGTGCATTATGAATCTTTAAACAATTTTTACACAATTTGTTTTCATTTAATATTTCTATACGTTTAGGAACACTCATATTCAAAAATTTCGAACATCGGTATAACGGATGTTCTATGTTACACAAAACGCAGGGTTTGACATAACTTTTTTGTTTATTTTGATTAACAAGTAAATTGTTCACTTTGCTTGTTGTAGCCTGACGAAATTTAGTTGTGGTTGGGGGTTTGTAAATCTGATCTAAAACGAGAGATCTTGCATGTAAAAACTGAAGTAGTTTTTCAAGCGATGGAATTTCCTTTGACGTAAGAGACATTTCATATGCCTTTCTTGTTTCTTTATCTAATTTTTGTGAAATTATATTTACAAATATTGCATTCGTAAGCTCGTTACACTCTAATTTCAGAACCTTTAAGGCTCTTAAGCTTTTATTTACTGTATCTGTAATTAATCTTAAACCCTTTGATGACTCAACATTTAATTTTTCTATTTTGAGAATAGACTGGATGTGTATGTCAACAACCGCCCGTCTGTTATCATATCTCAGCTCTAAAGCAGCAAATAACGACTCAAAAGTATCATCACTTGTTTCAATAAATTTGGCTTCACCACGTAAGGCGGCCTTCAGGTAGAATAATTTTTGTTCTTCAGATAAACCTTTATTGTTTGTTATCAAACTAACAAATTGAGTTTTAAAGTTAGTAAACTGTTCTATTTGGCCACTGAAAAATGGCAAAGGAATTTCCGGTAATTTAGTGTTAAATTCTAACTGATTCATGACAGATTGAAAGTTTATATTTTGCCCAGCTTTTGTTGACTGGGATTCAGATACATCAGATTTAAGTTTAGAAAGTAAGCATTTGACATTTACCTCTAAATTATCTCGTTCTTCGTCCATTTCAAGCAATTCTGTGTCGGCTTTCGACAGGGTTTCTTCATCGGCTTCTTCCACCTCTGAATAGTCACTAAATAGCCTGTTAATTTCTTCCTTTATTTGATATAAATTACTTAACTTTTGTTCCAACACTATTTCTTGTTCTTTTTCTTCTTTAGTTGAATCATACATTTCGATGAACTTATGCATATGAGTAAATTTTGTTTTTATCCTCCCACGAATCCTATTTAAATCCTTCAAAGTGGGAGGTGATTTTTCTTTTATATCCATACATGATTTCTTTTCTTTTTTATCCATGTCGGGTTTCGTCTCCGTCCTCGGTAGGACCACAATGATTAGATTATAATTTCGTGCTTAAATAAGCTGACGGACCAACAGCATTGATTGCTGCAAAATTAACTTTATTTTTATTTCTCCGCTAACGGGAGGCAGAGTAGCTGTCGACCGCTGTCAAGCGGCGCTTTCGTACTTCTACTTCCTTTTACATATTGCCGCTAGAGGGCACACGGATGCATCGCATGACACTAAAGGGTTATATGACGTAACAGTAGCAGTATAAGTAATTTTAAAACTTGGATGCAATATTCCTGTTTTTTTCTTTGTTCTCCTAATATCTCAATAGAGAAAGAATTGCTTTCGAATTTTAGCGTGGGTTACTGTCTGTTTTTGCCGCATAATTCCAAAAATTAATCTCTCTGTACAGGGATATTTTTAGATGGCGTAGAATCTTTTTTCCCACGTTAGGGTTTGACAGATTCAGTCATTTTCCCCGCAACTTATAATAATTCCAGCTGTGTATTTCAAGGAAAATATTCTTCAGCTCTTTTCAGTGATGGGTTTAATTATATCACGTGTTAGTGATTTTCTTTAGTTATCTCTGTTTATTTTGTGTTTTTATCAATTCGCTGTAGTGTAGTAAAACTTCTTTTTGGATTGTTCGATTTGGTTACAACTAAAAATTTACTGCCCTCCCCCCCCCCCACCACCATGGAATAATATACCATAGTATTTTGAAAACTTTGAAAACTGTCTTGAAAAAATAGAAAAGGATTTTTTTAAGCTATATTCAGTGCTTTTAAAACAATAAACTGATTCTTAATAAAATAAAAAAAATATAACTAACTATATCTTAAAAAAAAGTTTTTTTTAAAATACAGTTTTAGACTAGTTGTTCAGACAGTGAAAATGAAAATAAAAATTTGCCACACTTGGCTCTGTTGTCTTTCATTAATTTTCTGCGTGCGTATCCACGCAAATTACATGCTTACCTCTGTAGTTACGTGTGCACAGCTTGAGGACCATAACTCTTGCATGCGAGTATATATATGTGTGTGCATGCGTGCGCGCACGCACTTATATATGTATGTTTAGTTGGCGTAGTTTATGTATATACACATGCACTTTTAACTCCGGCTGCTATGTTATATTGTATATTATATTTTCCCTGTAGAGTGAATTGAATCGCGTGTTTTGTGCTAGCAAGCCTGCTTGTAATATGTACGTTGTTTTCCAAACATTTTAAAATCTTTTAATGTTTCACCTCGTTTTATGATGACCATAGTAGCAAGAACATGTCAATTACGGATACATGGCTTATCTCGGTTGTTAAAATGAAGAGATTTTAGGAACTAGTTTATCAGATTTTAATTCCATACATTATGGAGATTTTATTTTGATTTTTTTTTCCAAACAAATCTACATCCTGAAGTTTACATAACCTATACAAAATATGAGTACCTTATTTTTCCAGAGATGTTTCGATTTCTATAAGATTTATAGTTATTTCTGATAGCATGTAAGTTTAGTGCTTCTTCTTAACTACTGGTCCTGTATTACCTTAGTTTTAATTGGTAGTTTTAAATATCATATTAATTGTTATTTAGATGTATTTAATATTTTGGCCAAAAAGAATAGTCAAATTTTTGGGAAATGAGTGAAATATTGTTACATTTTAATATTTTCAAATTTTCTGCACTTATGGGTATAATTTAGGCATTTTTTAGGAATTAACTAACTTCTGTTAATGAAGAAAATTTCAGCTGTCTACGTTGTGTGATGGCGGCGGGCCCTCTGCTTAACCCCCGGTATATTATATATAAAATTTGGTGAAGTTTCTTTTCAGTTTTGAATGTTTACCAGAGGCGAGTACAGGTAATCAATCAAGAGGCGTGCCAGCTCTCTGGTAAACAGATGACAACCAGGACCGGATGTGCAAATGGTTTGCTGGACGTGTTTCCGGAGGTATGCCGGGGAACCGGTTTTGGACTGGTGTTCGGCTGTGCAGGAGAGCAAGCGAGTGTCGAGACAGAGAGAGACAGGGGTCCGGCGTGGAGGTCGATTTTGTCTCGGACCAGAGGTTTACGTGTGCGGAGAAGCCACGTGGAGGTGATTGCGATTTGTTTGGTGAATTAATTGATTTGGCTGGAGGCCATGCATGCACTGGAGGTGCAAAACTCATATGGAGTTAATGTAAATATGTAAATACGCTAAAGAATAAAGGTGCTTGTTTTACGTTCCTTAATCCAGCGTATTCTCGGTGATTTCTGAGGGAACCGGGTGGCTAGGAATTAGCCATAGTTCGGCGCGCTATCGAAATAGACTGGGCAGTGAAGACGAATTGCACCCAGTATATGATAGCTGGTGGCAGCGGAGGAATTTTACGTATGTGTTTGTGAAATACGTGAGGATCCACGGAGGAGGTGAAGCAGTGGCGGAACTGTCGAGGATAGCCAAGGGAATCCGCCGATGCAAGCAGTCAACTAGAACCTGCGAAAAATACTAGCAGCCGAGACGTGTAGCCTGACGGAAGTTGTTCTTAAGAAGTGGAACCTGTGCAAGAAAATTCGATCAGCGTGTACAGCTGGATGCGACAGCAGGAAAGGTAAGCTCATTTGAAATCTTCCAAAGAGGTCTGCGCGATAATTGTCGAGGGGCAGTAAATTGTGGGGTTGGAATTAGTGACTGGTTGGAATTAGTCTAATAATTCAGGGGATTTAGAAAGATAATTTCAACGCTTCTTTGAGAAGTCCGAAAGTTAAACCAGTGAAGGTTTAGTGAAAATTTGTTCGAGAAGAACAGGTGTGAAATCCTGATAGAGATCGGGTAAATGTAGTAGTCTTAGTAGACATTAGTAGTTAGTTTTTTTCTAAAAGAGATTTTGGTTAATCAAAACTTTGTGAGTAAATCCACAGGGAATCTCACGGGCACGTGTTGTGCGGAAAAAAGAGAAGTGTTTTCTTTTGGGTTTATTAAATAGAAAGTGTTTAATGAATTGAATTTGTGCGAGTGTTTGTAGGAAACCGCACAGTGCCTTGGTGCACAGGAAAGTACTCAGTGTGGGACAAAACGCTGATTTGAAATAGTATATTTGTATTAGTGTCATTCTAGAAGTGTATAAGCAATTTTGAATGTTATATGTTTGATAATATATTGTGATATATGTTCTAGCTATTGTTATGTAATTTGATAGGATTGCTTGTAATTAATTGTACCAGTTTATGTGTATAAGTGAAAGCTCAAAGGTGACAATATTTAGTGTCGTTATATCTAGTACCTGTCCTATATTTCTGTGTTAAGTAGGGCAAGTGAAATTACATGTGTATTTCTGTGAGTGTATTGAGTGTACGGCATTAGGTTAGAAATAAGATATTGTGATTTCTGTGAATACTGTGGTAAATATTTTAGTTTGGAAAAATGGAAGTTCTTCTAATTAGACAGACTAAAATTGTTCTTGTGGCTTTGGCCGATAATTTGGACGTTGAGGCGTCGATAAATGATAAAAAAATAGTAATTGTCCGACGAATCATTGGAGCAGAAAATTACAGTGAAGTAGGGACCAAGGCGTGTCTAGAAGGAATTCTAGAACAGAAAGAAAGAGAAGCGAGTAAAATTTGGGAAGAGAAGTATGAGCAATTGAATAGGGCCTATGAATTAGCTTTGATAAGAAAGAGAGAAAGTTTAGACATTAGTCAGAAAGCCATAATAGACAATATCTTCGAGGTTTTCGAGTCGAATAAAGAATTCTTTGTGAGACATGATAAAGGAATCTTCGAGAGACTAGAATACGACCTAGACTGCGAGGCGAAATATGCTTTAGATCAATCAACTAGATTTATTAAAGCGAGGGAATTGGAGTACCTGAGGGTAAAATTACAGGCTGTAAATTCCTATAGAGAAAGTAGAGGTTTAATAAGGAAGGCCGGAGTCACTAAAATTGAGAAAAGTGTCGAAAGTCAAATTGAGGGAAAAATTTGCGTAGAGCAAAAGGTTAAATCTCTGGGTAGAGAAAAAAATGTAGAGAATGTGTTGGGAAATTTCAGCGAGGTGGAAGCTGGGAATTTCGGAAGCGCGAGTACTCGAGGCAAAATTGAAAATAAGGAATTCTGTAGCCAGTTGGTTGCCGGAGATACTTTGAGCAGTTCGAGGGAAGTGTGGGAAAATAAGGAAACCTTTGTAATTGAGCAAGCAGGCTTAAATTCGGGTGTAGGAAATCGAAGTGAAATAAATAACTCGCTCTGCAAATCCGTGAATGTAGAGACAGTGGGGAAAATGAATGTAGATTTGTGTGAGGAAACTAGCCCAGATAGGAGGGAAATAGATGACTCGCTCTGCAAATTCACGCATGTAGAGACATGTGGGAAAATGAATGTAGATTTGTGTGAAGAAAGTAGCTTAGATAAAAGAGAAATATTGTCTGAAAGCGTCTCTAACATTTGTGATCGCGAAGTGAGAAAAGTTAGTTTCGTTGAGTCAGCCGATGTTTTAGAGGATTTGAATCTCGCGTTTTGTGTAACTGACCGCACACACAGGGGGATGGACCTTTGTCCGCGAGTCCATTCATCAGGTTCTTTACAAGTGGAAGGGACTATAAGTGCATGTCAGGCTGTGATGAATGTAGTCGAAAAAGTTGAGCCGAGAGACGGTTTAGAATTTGCTCCCCAGGGATTAGACAATGGCATTCGGGAAAACACGGACCGCGAAAGGGTCGAAAGTTCGTATAAAATAGATGGTAAGATTTTGACGGAATTTAGGGGAAACCTAAACAATGCGGCTGAGGGGGAGAGAATCCCTGTAGAAAATAGAAGGACAGGGTTTCCGAGTAGAAACATTTTGAGAGGGAGGTTACCTAAGATTGGGATACTCCATTGTAACGAGTTCAAAGGGAAATTACATCCGGTAATGATAAGGACTAAACAGCGCCGCGAAAAGGCGAGTGGAATAAAGTGCAAGAAAGCAAAGTTTAAAATGTTTTGGGGCTTGAGCAAAACTAGGGGGAAAGGTCCGTTGTCTAGAAAGAAACCGAATTGCGTAAGGCATAGACAAAAGGTGGGACGCCAGGGTTTTGTCAAGTTAAAGAAGAAATTTAAGAGAGGACGACATTCTGTCAAATTCAAAATGAAAATGGGTACGAAATACTCAGAGGGGCAGCCTAGCAATTTCGGGAGACTGATGAAAAACCGAAAGTTGCAAATATTCGCGAGGGCGAAGATTAATAGACAGGATGATTTAAGGGAGCCGTATGACAGGGTTTCCACGAAAATTCAGCGTAAGCGAGATGCTACGAGGAGGATTAACTCCAAATTGAAAGGAATCCAGTTTGGGAAAATTTAAATTCTCAGATGAGATTTTGAGGGTCAAGGGAGAATTTAATGCTGCGTGAAACAGTGACCCAAAAATGTATGTGTAAGAATTATGTGTATTTTTTTTTTCGTTTGATTTTATACCAGAAAGTTGAATTGAATAAATTGTAGTGTATAATATTTTATGTGATGATTTTTGTGAAATTTAAAGTGTATATATGTTGGTAAATCATGACCACATAGTATGAGAATGGATTTAGGCAAATTATGTAAATTTCCTTATGTTAAATTAGTATAACGATTGTGATCAATTAGTAGAATGATTTTCTTTTGGTGAAAGGTCCTATGGCGCTTTTTGTGTAAGCCGGTGGAAGGCCTCAGAAAGACTGTCATTAATGTACTGCAATGCAATTTTGTTCTTGATAGAAAAGGAACCAAACGAGTGAGTTTGTTATGACTCTATGTCAGGTAAAAACACCTAATGGAATTGTGGAATCCTAGTGTAGAAATAAATGTGGGCTCAACTGTGAGTTTCGGTTTCCTGGCCAATCGAGTGGAAAGAGGCCGATTGAGTCGCGCGTTTGGATAGGAGAAATTATGTTCCGTGGGTTACAGGACCAACTGAATGTCGAATAGTTTATGATCTTGTAATGCCGAATGTTTAATGAAATAGTAAGAATTGCATAACTAATGTTTAGTAAGAAATATAAGTTGAATTTTGTCCACTATATTTGGTAATCGTTATCCACGATGATGTGTTTTTGCTTTAAGAGAAGTTTACAGAGTAATTGTGAAATTTTTAATTGGTTAACGTTGTGATCAATGTATGTTGTGTTAACTGTGTTTCTTTGAGTAATGTTTCTTTGTTTAATGTGTCTTTGAGTAATATTTTGTTTCATGTTATTGCAACTAGGTTAAGATACAGTCGATAATTGAAATATGGTCAAAATTGTGGTAATGTTTGTAATTAAGTAAGATTAGAGTAATGTATTGTTGTAGTACCTATGCTAAAATATGTTAAATGAAACTGCTTAATGTGTTGGCGGATAGAAGCTAAACGAGTTGTAGGGTACTTTGTTGGCTATGACTGGCCGAAAGGTACGGGTGCTAACGCCCTTAAGTTTATAATTGAACCGAGAAGGTTATCTGCAGATAGAATGGCCTTGAGGCTATGTTTTTGTTGTTTTCTGTATGAGATTGTTAAAATAAGTTTTTTAGTGCATTATGAGTATTTTGTTTGTCTTAATCATGTATGAATTTATTATGTGTTTAGCTAATGTAATATCAGTGTAATCATTACCTGCATCTCTTACTGGAAATTGAATTGATGTTTTTCAATCTCGAAAAGTATTCGGAGTGCAGGTTTAGGAATGATGTGTCCCAGACTGAGTGCAGTTTAGGGCATTTTCGAGGGAAATTTCTAAAGTAGGCGGAAATTGACTCTAGGAAGTTAGGGCTGAAGAAAGCCAAATGGTATTGACCTCTTTGGAAATGTTTCGTGTGGGCATACCTAAAGGGACCTACCGAACTTTCCATTAGACTTTTTTATGTATAAAAAAAGCCTTTAAAGGGGGGAGGAGCTGTGATGGCGGCGGGCCCTCTGCTTAACCCCCGGTATATTATATATAAAATTTGGTGAAGTTTCTTTTCAGTTTTGAATGTTTACCAGAGGCGAGTACAGGTAATCAATCAAGAGGCGTGCCAGCTCTCTGGTAAACAGATGACAACCAGGACCGGATGTGCAAATGGTTTGCTGGACGTGTTTCCGGAGGTATGCCGGGGAACCGGTTTTGGACTGGTGTTCGGCTGTGCAGGAGAGCAAGCGAGTGTCGAGACAGAGAGAGACAGGGGTCCGGCGTGGAGGTCGATTTTGTCTCGGACCAGAGGTTTACGTGTGCGGAGAAGCCACGTGGAGGTGATTGCGATTTGTTTGGTGAATTAATTGATTTGGCTGGAGGCCATGCATGCACTGGAGGTGCAAAACTCATATGGAGTTAATGTAAATATGTAAATACGCTAAAGAATAAAGGTGCTTGTTTTACGTTCCTTAATCCAGCGTATTCTCGGTGATTTCTGAGGGAACCGGGTGGCTAGGAATTAGCCATAGTTCGGCGCGCTATCGAAATAGACTGGGCAGTGAAGACGAATTGCACCCAGTATATGATAGTTGTAAAGTGTTTGAAAAAAAATACACATAAACAGAAAAAACACAAAAAATACACATAAACAGAAAAAACACATTTTTTGAAAAATTTTAAAATTTGTGAAGAATATTAAAATTATATCAAACTTATTAAAATTATGTATAAAATTCACTTACGTTAATCTTATATATAATTTTAATATTGAAATTATTTTATAAAATTTATATACAGGGTGATTTTCATTAAATTGACACTACTCAGAGCCATTTTTAGCGCGATCTATCAGCCGGAATTCTACCAAAATTGATAAATTGACTTGGTACGACACGGGAAAGAGTTTCCGCGGAGACAAAAAAAGTTCCAAAAGTCGTCTATAGGGGAAGATATTGCACTGTTATTTGTCGGCGCACCCGAGATAGGGATGCGACAACGACAACAAAACATCGATGTTTTGAAACACCGATATCTATATATTTAAGTTGCTAAGCCGACTTTTTGGGCAGTCCGTGAGAGAAAACTACTGCATCAATTTACTTCATTTTGGTCTTAAACGAAAGACTGTAATCTGTAGATTTGTCAAATTTGGTTTTTGTAAACGCAATTTCTATTAATTAGCGATAATTTACAATTAAACATTTATTTCTGCTCATGCTCAGTGGCATGTTTGAATCTGGCTTTAGAAACTCACTGTTTCTGCGCATGCTCAGTGGCATGTTTTAATGATAAACACTTTTATACCGAGTAGTCTCTGTAGATCTCTCTGCCATTTGTATTTTTATGATAATTATGTTTGTGAAATATAAGATTAAACCTCATGGAAATTGTTTATTTCACGCTGTTTAATTAGCGATAATTTACAATTAAAAGAAATTGCTTTCTGCGCACGCTCAGTGACTTTTTTAAATCTGGCTTTAGATACTAAGCACGAGGTCGCTTAAACACATTAATTTGTTTCTGCGCATTATTATGACTTTCAACATTTGGCAATGATGTGTTGAGTATAATTTGTGTATTAGTACATTTATTTACTATATAGCAAGTCCTGATTTTCCATTAGGCCCAGTAGGCCCGGGCCTAAAGGCCCCCGAATGTTGGCCCCCCCTCCCCCAAATTTTTATTTTAAAAGAAAGAATTCCTCATTTTACCCTTTTTAATAGCATTTTTTAATTATATCCTTAAAAGTTTGATTTATAGGTTTGTTATATGTATAGTTATATGTATAGTTCATCATATGTATGTTATAGTATATATAAGGGATTAATAAGGTTTTCTGGTTGCATTAAACCTGAAACGGTTGCATTAACTCTGGTTGCATTAACCGGTATTGGTGTTTCAATGATGAAGTTAATATGTTGTATTGCATTTTGTTATTTGATAATGTTCTAAGCTTCTACGCTTCGAATAACCAATTCTTGGTAAAATGGTACTTTCACAATGATTCATGATGAATTTTTTGTGTGTGTCAATTTTGGAAATTTTACGCCCACATCAGTGTTAGGGGGGGACCCATCCCGAGTTGTGCCTATAGTCGAGAATTTTCTAAATCGGGCCCTGCTATTTAGCCGTCATGTTTTGACGGGTATCAACTAGTTCAATATTAAAACATCGATGTTAATAAAACATCGCCCCAAAACCATCGATGTTTTTAAACATCGATGTTTTTGAACTTCCATTTTTTAAAACTGGTTTAGTAACCTCTACGATTAATGTTACTTCGGTTAGTCATGGGGGGGGGGGGGAGGTAATTTTACTGTCTGATTGAGCTGACACAAATGACAAAAACTTATTTACTAAAGTCAGCGCATATCGCAGAATTTCCACTACACATTTTATTACTTTTACCTGAAAATTGAGGAAGAAATTATTGCAATTTATTAACAAATCTTTTATTTTCAAATTAAATAATACAAAAGAAAATTACATACATTTACACCAATTTGAAGTACTGATGCAAAACCAACGTATGGGGGAAAACTAAACAAGCTTATTTTTTTTTCTTTACTGTAAATAACAATTATTGGGGCTATTGGGGCATATAATTTTTATTCATTGGTTGTTCATTGCCATTTGTCTCTTTGCCATTTGATATGGAATCATTCCCCCCTTTGTATTTGTCCTTTTCAGAATTCAGACTTACATTTACTGAGTGGGAAAATTATGCTACGTGGTTAATTTTTTTTTTAATTATGGTACATTTTCATTTAAAAAAACATCAAGACAACGTAAAACATCGAACACATAAATCGATGTTAAAAAAAATCGGCTTCAATAAATCGATATTAAAAATATCGATGTTTTTTTATCAAAACATCGATGTTTTGCAAACATTGACATTGATATCGCATCCCTAACCCGAGAATCTGCATAAAATGCAAGTGAAACATCAAAATGCAAATTCATGACTACGTAGTCGACAGCAGCGCCTGTATTTTGGGCTATAAAGAGCGGTGTGGAATCTGTTGCGCCATCGCTTTACAGAAGGAAGGGTCATCAGTCGCTTTTTTTCCACTTGCATGGCCACCTCCATCCCCGCACCTAAACCCATGTGACTTCTTTCTGTGAGATTGTTTAAAGTCTAAGGTGTATCTTGGTGGAGTCTCGAACTTGGCGACCCTAAAGGATAACATATCCCGGACTGTGATGAACATTTCTGGTGACATGTTACGCTCGGCCGTTGTGAACGTAGTGTTCAGGATGCAATGTGTCGGCCACCAGGACGGTGGTCACATTGAATGTGGAAGAAGTGAATTTGCACAAAGCAGTGTTGCAGTGAAATTTCTTTGTTATTCATTTGTCTGCTTATTACAACTTTTTCGGTATTCACCCCTTATCTTCATAGCCCGAAATACTGGCGCTGCTGTCGACTACGTAGTCGTGAATTTGCATTTTGATGTTTTACTAGAGAGTTTTGTGCAAATTATCGGATGCGCTGACAACAAAAGCGCCATATCTTCCCCTATCGGCGGCTTTTGAAATTATTTTATTACATGGAAACTTTCCCATGCTTAGTCCCGCTATCAATTTTGGTGGAATTCCGGCTGATAGATCGCGCTACAGATGGCTCTGAGTAGTGTCAGTTTAATAAAAATCTCCCTGTATTTTAAATTATTAAATTTGTCAAAACACATTACCTTCTAAAAGGAATTTCAATATTATTTCTGCATCAATTTTCCCTAGTTTTACAATTTTATAAACAATATAATTGTTTCTGCTTTAGACAGTTTTTGAAAACTTTTGAACGTTCCTCACGAAATGGAGTACAATGAAGTTCTGTAATGAAGGTTTTATATAATAGGCTGATTTAATTCCCAAAGCTTTCATAATTTTCTATATGGTTATACGCATCATTATTTTAAAAAAATACGTTATCAATTGCCTATAATTTTAAAGTATATAAGGTAGCAAACAGTTCTGGAGAAACCGTTTCTGTAAGCAGCCTTTGAAACACACAGTTTTGAAAAACTTGTACATTTTGCTAGAGGTTTAAAGTCAGAAACGAAACATATTTTTAACTGATAACAAGTACAGCTTCAGGTAAAGAGTGGTTTTTTTTTTCTTCCAAATTTTCTCATATCGTATTGTTCTTTTAGTATAGGTAGAGATTTTTTTTCGTCCCCCCCCCCTTCTTTTACGGCATTTCAGGTCTTAAAACATTTCAAACCTATGATAAAAAATTGTATTTCTGGAATCATCTAAATTTGTTCTATATTTTTAGGAGTAAATTACAAATGCGAAAATTTGAAGTATTTTATATTGCATTAAAAATTGATGTCTGGTAAAAGTATGACATAATGAAACTTGAGCATACTCATAAGCATTTACTGCAAACAACGCCGCTTATAAATTTAGGATCTCGAGAAAGTCATTATACTTATTAATTTTTCTTTTTTATTTATTGATTTTTCATATCTTAGATTTACAGTAAGGTTCCAGGGAACTTTTTTTGATTAATTCATCTATATCCATCACCCTATATGAATCCATAGAATATGCTTACTCAGTTATCAGTTATTTATTTGCGAGTTGAGACACTTTTTTTTTAAGCTTGTGACATTTCAGTAAAACATAATCAACAAGAAATGAAATAGCTATTTATTAACGTAATAAAAGAAAACGGCCGCATCATTCATGTAAAAACAAAATTAAAAAGTATTTCAGGTAGTCTCTTCTAACAAAACTACTGCGGGTTATTAACTTAGGATTACTTATCGTTGCTTACTTTTTTATTATTTATTTATTTATTTATTTAAAAATTTTTTTTTAACGCATTTTGGTACTTTTCTGTTCAACTGTTTAGTGCTACTGGGTTTGGCGCGCTGCCAAAATTTTAACTCGCGACTCCGGACAATTTTTTTCTCTATGAAGTTATGACTAAGTTCATTGTGTAGTACGGAATAATGTTCCTCCCTTGCTTGATTTGTTTAAAGTGATGAATATGACTGTCAAATGGAATCTCTCGTAACTTAAGTTCGACCTCCCCGATTTCAATTGTTATCTTCCCGATGCCAACTTTCTATTCCTTACTAACCGTAAATAGATTTGAATTATATGGGTAACATTCGCATGAGATACTATGTAATTACTGACCCAAAATTCTCATACCGCAAGAGATTTACCTTTTTTACTGCTTCACATCTCTTCGCATAAAAGCGAAACGGAGCTGATCTGTTTCATTCATGGAATCAGAAGTGTTGAGGTTTATAATAAGAATTCATGATTCAGACTATTAATTTGGTAAGTATATCTCTAGGCTATATGGAGTAAAAATATGAAAATAATTTTTAAGTCTTTGCGCCAACATACTGCAAATTAATATGCTGCATATATTGGGGATTTTAATTGCGAGAGAAATTAAGTTTTGAATTTCTAGATTCGTGTCTGTCATGTAAAGTTGTGTTACTAAATAGAACGACTTCTTCATAGAAACGAGGTTTCATCTTAGCAGGTGCAGGGAAATGACCGAGTGGCTAGGGCGTTGGCATTCGGTCCAGGGCTTCTGGGTTCGAGTCCCATTACTGGCATGGATGTTTGGAGCCGTCCAGAATCGGCTATAAACAGTATGTCCTGGTCTAATTAGCCCTTGTGTAGTAAAAGTTGATCGTAGCGCTCTGAACCAACCATCATCACAGCAGGATGAACGTCTTATTGTTTCACGGTTGTTTTATCTTTTCTTACAGGGCCCCGGGTTGCCCAATTGTCGGCAGGTCTGTACTGTCCGGCCGGAGCCCAGGCCCATATGAAACGTCACCGAACATGGGAAATTAACCTTCAGCTGTGTATACAGGAATTGCTACGCAGCGTCGGTCTCCAGTTTGACACTTGTCGAGTGGACCACCGTCCGGGACGACGTAATCAGATGCATTATCTTTTCTTACGTACTCTGTACCTTTGTATCGAATCTACTTAGGACAAGACTATATGATGGAAGTTTTCTGAAAGTGCTTAAGCAAGTTGTAATTAAAGCCGCTTATCATTTGTTATTGGTTAAGGAATAGCACATTAAAGTGAATTCAAGTCGTTTCGCAATATTTGTATTTTTAATGCATAAAGTGAAATAAGTAAAACTGCGAAATTTGGAATGTTACGAACAATGTAATTATATTTCTCTATAGTCTTTTTTTTTTGGTGGGGGGGGGGGGTGTGATAGCGATAGTTATATAGTAGGCTTTACTAGCTCTTATTATTTTAGAGTATGTATGTACTTCATTCAGGAGACGAAAAAGAGGGGGCAGGGGAGGAGGAAGAAAGGAACCAAGTTAGTAAGGATGAGGCAGTATCTGCTTTGGAACTCCCGTCAAATTAAACGATAACTTCAGTTTTCTGTAAGTGAATATATCGCACCCGGGCAAGAAAAGTGATAGAAGTAAAAAAATGCCAATTTTGAGGTTATGGCATTGAAAAATATGTCTGAAGTGCCCCATCGTGCACTGAAAGCGACACATCTCTTATCTCGCAATTTGTCCACCTGAGGGCAGTTGTACAGCTCAGATTCAAAATATTAGAATAATTGAGAAAAAGTAATAAGAAAGAAATTATTTTCCATTTATTTATTTTTGATACTAAGTAAATGCAATTAAATTTCTTATAAATTAAATCTGGAATGTTTAGATAAGATTTTAACATTTACAAAATATAAAATACAAAAAATTAGGTATACAACAGCTTTCTGAAACACATCAAAATATTAGAATAAAATTTAGATTGGTTCAAAATATTAGAATATTTTATTTTATGCAAAAATATTACCTTATGAATATGAAGTAAATAGTAGTTAATATTTTGTAGCATCCCCTTTAGCTTTAATAACAGTGTACAATCGATCTTGCATACTATATACAAGGTGTTTACAAATATTTCTATCAATATTAGCACAAATAGACTTTATACGTGCCACTAATTCAGTTTTACTTGAAGGAGGATTTTCTTGGAGTTTTTTCTTCGTTATACCCACGTCTGTGAAGTTGGCCCCCCGACATTGAGATATCCAAATTTTAAAAACGGCATTCGTTTGAGCGTCGTTTGAGCGTGTTTGAGCGCCAAAAATTTTCGTTTGAGCGCAATTTTTAAAAAAGTTATAAGCATTTCATTTTTTGGCGGGAAAAACACCTAGCCCCCCCGACATTGAGATATTTAAATTTTGAAAACGGCATTCGTTTGAGCGTCGTTTGAGCGTGTTTGAGCGCCAAAAATTTTCGTTTGAGCGCAATTTTTAAAAAAGTTATGAGCATTTCATTTTTTGGCGGGAAAAACACCTAGCCCCCCCCGACATTGAGATATTTAAATTTTGAAAACAGCATTCGTTTGAGCGTCGTTTGAGCGTGTTTGAGCGCCAAAAATTTTCGTTTGAGCGCAATTTTTAAAAGAGTTATGAGCATTTCTTTTTTTGGCGGGAAAAACACCTAGCCCTCCCCTCCCCTCACATTGAGATATTCAGAGAACGGGAAAAACAGAGCAGCATGAAATTTCGTGTCGGGGAAATGGAGAAAAAAAAGGGGGGGGGGAAATTAGGTGTCTGCGAAACGGAAGGGACACCTCCAAATATGGCGGGTCCCATGGATAAGACATTGAAAGAGGCGCCAAAATGAAGCAGAGTAAAAATACGAAATTATCAACAAATAACGATAAAATATAATAGTAACTAATAATAGCAAATAGTTTCAAACTTGTTGATATAGTTTAGGCCTCAGACAACAGTGTTTAATGCATTTATGAAATTTTTCAATACATTCAAAAATCCATTGATTCGTTCTTAATATTTCTTATACTTTAAAAAAGATGAACTTGAAAGAAAGTTTTCGTATCTTTGTCCTGTATATATTTACTTACCTTTTTCTTTTTCCCTATATATATACCTAAAACTAAATACCCGTGCTTCACAACAGAATACATTACTACCACCAATCATGTAATCGGGTTCCATTAATTTAAATTAACTTCAGTAGTAAAGTGTTGTCATTTCTTTTGAGGAGTTAACCATATAATTTAATGACGATCCAACATTAAATAAGGGTTTTTAGATTTATATTTATTTCCTAATTTTGGGGGCCTTATGGCCCTTCTGGATTTTTTAGCTTTCTTAGTATCTAGGGCTTTAGATGAGCCACTATGCAAAATTTCAGCTTCTTAGGTCTTATGGTTCCAGAGATACAGTGATCAGTCAGTCCGTGTTTAATTTTGAGGGTCCCTTTTCACATACTAAAAGTGCAGATTTTTTAAAAAATATTTCTTAAATGTTATTGTTAGGGAGAGCGGAAGTGCATCCACTATACAAATTTTCAACTTCCTAGAACTCATGGTTCGAGAGATACGGTGATCAGTGAGTGAGTGGTATTTGGATTTTATATACAGGGTGTCCGGGCTAAAAGTATTTTTTATATAGAGAATGAAAAACGCTACCCAAGGACTCTTTAAATCTTCAAATTCCAATAAATACATCAAGAAAAATATAGGAGCAGTAAAATTACGGCAAGAATTCTGTCAGCTGTAAATTACTTTCAACTACGTAATGCAATTGCTTGATGCACTTCCATAATTTGAACTTTTACAACTTTCTAACACTGTAACACAATTATTGTAAATATGGTAAAAGCAAAGATTATTTTAATGAGGAAGGATATGTCAAACTGTCTGCCAGACCATAAATGTAGTGCCAGTGACGTCTAGTTAACTGTACCTTTTCTAAACACTATATAAACGCCGGTAAGTTTATCGCAATATTCTGTTGAATACATTTCTTTTCTTATATCGACTATTTTTATTTAGCAACTGATTGCACTCACATAGTTATCTTATACAATGTTTGACCAGAAATCTTATGGTATATTTTGGATTTTAAAATTATATTTTTTCCTTCGATACATATACATATCGAACTATTAGATTTATGAATCTAAACTATACAAATATCAAAATATTAACTTTATTTACCTAAAATATATAAATATAAAAATATTACAATTTAAAATAGAAGATGATTAATGTTAAATAAATTAGCCACTTTTGAACAAAAATGACTGACTATCAGCAGTGCTGAAATGCATCAATTTACAAAATTCCTCATAACCAATTCTGAATATATATACATAAATAAATTGCTTAAAACACAAAAACAATAATCGTAACCATCTCTACTTTATAAACACATTATGAAAGTGCTATACGCACATAAATGATTAGAAAAATAAAACTGTGATTGCCGTGACACTCAAAATATGTATTTACAAAAATTAAGTATAAAACTTGATACACACTTGAATACTACAATAAAATATAACTGCATTAAGAATCCCAATTTCAGAATTATAATATACAATAAATAAAATGTTTTGTTTCTCGTATAGAACGGAGCAAAAGATTAACATTATAATAGAATTATTAAGAGTTTGCATAAGTTGCATATCATGAATTATCGTAAAAAGTTAAATATGGTAATTACAGTGGCGTAGCGAGCATAACTGGCGCCCGGGGCACATTACCTTTTTGGCGCCCCTCGTGGTCTTGGGGACCAAAGGGTCCAATGGTCTTAGGTTGCATTTGGCGCCCCTCTGCAAGTGGCGCCCGGGGCATGATAGACCACCTTGCCCCCCTCTCGCTACGCCACTGGGTAATTAAAATATTCCACATTGAAGTCAGGTAATTAAAAACAAATGGTTCCAATAGTTAGTTGATCGTTAAAACGTTTCCAATTTTAAGATTATGTTGACAGCAAATATAGCTCAAACACGCTCAAACGAATGCCGTTTTCAAAAATCGAATATCTCAATGTTGGGGGGGGGGGGGCTAGGAGTTTTTGCCCGCTAAAAATTAAAATGCTCGTAACTCTTTTACAAATGGCACTCAAACGAAAATTTTTGGCGCTCAAACACGCTCAAATGAATGCCGTTCTCAAAATTTGAATATCTCTTAGGCCCTAGGTACTAAGAAAGCTAAAAAATCCAGAAGGGTCATAAGGCTCCCAAAATTAAGAAATAAATCTAAATCTAAAAACCCTTATTTAATGTTGGATCGTCATTAAATTATAGGGTTAACTCCTCAAAAGAAATGACAACACTTTACTACTGAAGTTAATTTAAATTAATGGAACCCGATTACATGATTGGTGGTAGTAATGTATTCTGTTGTGAAGCACGGGTAAGCTAGTTTTAGGTATATATATAGGGAAAGAGAAAAAGGTAAGTAAATATATACAGGACAGAGATACAAAAACTTTCTTTCAAGTTCATCTTTTTTAAAGTATAAGAAATATTAAGAACGAATCAATGGATTTTTGAATGTATTGAAAAATTTCATAAATGCATTAAACACTGTTGTCTGAGGCCTGCCTAAACTATATCAACTAGTTTGAAACTATTTGCTATTATTAGTTACTATTATATTTTATCGTTATTTGTTGATAATTTCGTATTTTTACTCTGCCTCATTTTGGCGCCTCTTTCAATGTCTTATCCATGGGACCCGCCATATTTGGAGGTGTCCCTTCCGTTTCGCAGACACCTAATTTCCCCCCCCCCCCTTTTTTTCGCCATTTCCCCGACACGAAATTTCATGCCGCTCTGTTTTTCCCGTTCTCTGAATATCTCAATGTGAGGGGAGGGGAGGGCTAGGTGTTTTTCCCGCCAAAAAAAAGAAATGCTCATAACTCTTTTAAAAATGGCGCTCAAACGAAAATTTTTGGCGCTCAAACACGCTCAAACGACGCTCAAACGAATGCCGTTTTCAAAATTTAAATATCTCAATGTCGGGGGGGCTAGGTGTTTTTCCCGCCAAAAAATGAAATGCTCATAACTTTTTTAAAAATTGCGCTCAAACGAAAATTTTTGGCGCTCAAACACGCTCAAACGACGCTCAAACGAATGCCGTTTTCAAAATTTAAATATCTCAATGTCGGGGGGGCTAGGTGTTTTTCCCGCCAAAAAATGAAATGCTCATAACTTTTTTAAAAATTGCGCTCAAACGAAAATTTTTGGCGCTCAAACACGCTCAAACGACGCTCAAACGAATGCCGTTTTCAAAATTTGGATATCTCAATGTCGGGGGGCCAACTTCACAGACGTGTTATACCCCATAAGTTTTCGATGGGATTAATGTCGGGTGAGTTTGGTGGCCAAGGAAGTACCTTAATTTTACGTTGGCGGAACCAATTCTTAGTTGACACCGAGGTATGCAGTGACGCTAAATCTTTTTGAAAGATGACATCATCTTCAAAAAAAATCTTCTGATGATGGAATCATGTAATATTCCAAAATTTCTTGATATATCTGAGAGTTAACCTTTTTGTAGACGATGCATAACTTTCCAGGTCCTTCTGCACTCATGCAACCCCAAACCATGACACTAGCAGCAAATTTTACCGAACGTTTAAGGCATTCTTTATCAAATGCTTCTTGGTTCATTCTCCAAACTCGAATACCTTGACTACCATATGAAACACAAAACATACTTTTATCACTAAATAATATTTTTTTCCTATCTTCTTCGCTCCATAAACGTCTTGATTTACACCAATTCAATCTTATACGCTTTTATTTTGCAGTCATGAGAGGTTTTGTTTTCGGTACATGAGATTCAAACTTAAATTTATGGAGACGTCTTAATGTTGTCGATTTAGAAACTTCAACTGCTTCTTCTTTCCATTTTCGGTGCAAGAATCGCACACTTTTAAAACGGTTTTTCTTAACTATACTCTTCAGTTTCCTGTCATCTCTAGCAGATGCTTTTGGTTTTCGGCCACCATTTCAGCGATTATTTTGAAATTTTCCATTTTTTTAATATTGTGTCAGTATTTTACTAACGCTTGATTGCGAACAATGCAAATAATTCATTATATAACATTGATTTTTACCGTGCCGATACAAATCAACCATACGAAGTTTAATAGACTCAGGAATATCACTCACACGACCCATTTTAAGACAAAAAAGCAAACAAACTGCAAAAAGAATACTTATTTTAAGTAAAATCATCTGAATTTAATTAATGATGCCACCAGTTATGAATTGGTGATAATTAAAGGAGAATTAATGTGAAATATTCTAATATTTTGAACCACTTGAATAAATATTCTAATAATTTGACTTTTCAAAATAATTTTTTTTTCAATTAATCTTTTCAAAAATGATATTAATTTTAAGATAATAAATAAGTTTAATCAACAATAAGTTCTTAATAAAAATATCATTTGCATATTTGCATTAAAAGACATTAAATTACCAAAGGATATTTTCAATTTGTAAAAAAATATAATTATTCTAATATTTTGAATATGAGCTGTATCAGTTTTATTGTACTGCTAGTTCAAGCTGTAAAGTATTCGTTGATTTTTCTCAAATGCTGTATTTTTCAGTTGTGTCACTTTTCTTACCAGGGTGCGATATATTGATATTCAGTTGTGATTTTTTTTTTGGTGCTCGTTGCTGATCAGAATCACGCAACTCTTTCCTTTGAAAACTCGTTGTTGCCTTTGAAACACGTGTAGACTGGCTTTCTTTGTGCGATGAAATATTCAAAGGTAGACACTGTTATTAGTGATAATGAAACACGCACAAATCTTCAGAAAAAATAATACCAGCTAGTGTTGACATTAATACTAGATTCCCAACTGTTGAGGGAGTATGTTACACATTAGGAAGCTGTATGGCGCACCTTTTTTTGACACACCTTAGTTTCGTGACACGGATACTATTTGTTCATATAAAATAAATATATCGTATAAGATTATTAGATTCCACACTCGTACTTAGCACGGGCCGTCGCAGCCTTGTGGTACAGCTCGCTGGTTTTCGGTGCTGAGGGTGCTCAGATCGAATCCTGGCGAAGCGCCATTAAAACGCCTCCGTTTGTGTCGTCCCTTCATAGGGGGCAATGTTGGTCTGCCTATATGGCGCCCCCATAATAAAATGGCGAGCAAAACTGCGGTAAATTATAGGTGAATGTCTTCGCGACAAGTGCCTCCGCATTTAAAAAAAAACAAAAAAACACTCGTACTTAGCACTCTTTGTGTCTATGGAAATCGTGCGACTTTTATTTTCTTCTATTTTTTTCTATTGTGCACATTTTAGATTGTATTTAAGAAAATAGTTTTCAACTGTCCTCGAATTTCGGCATTTTACTTTCAATTCTACATTTCTTTATTAATAATTTACCCAATTTTAATAAGTTGATCCTATTTTTTTGTACTTCTTACGCCCATTTTTAACTTGAAACGGGAATAGAAAAAGTTTCTCATGTGCCGTAACAGCTTGTTATAAATAGCCGAGATTACCAACAAAATAAATCTCAATTATATGTAAAACTAAAATAATTGAAAATTATCGAGTAGAGGATCCTGTATTTTAAGCAAAGTAATTGCAGTATTTAAACTTCAAATGGTAAACAATGTGAAAAAAAAATGTTGCAAAAGAAATAAAGTTTTCATATGGCTGTTTCAAAATTTGATCAGAATAATACCGCGGAGCCAAAAATTTATGTATTGATTGTTGAGCTGCATATATTCGAGACCACTCTTCATCGTTCTGGCATAATTCCTACTAGTGCCATCAGTTGTTTCAGGCGTAATGTTATTCCAAACTTTGAGTTGAGAGTTTTTAGGTTACTTTTTCTTTCAGTACCTTTTTGTATGTTTAAAATCTATTTTTCCCCATTGATTTTCATTGGTATTCTAATCAAGAGACTATGGGGGGGGGGGGAGTTAATATAGAAACTGAAGCACCTTGTAGGACCCACACATTATTCCTTAGCCTATTCTTTAGCTTATCTTTTGATAATCACCGTGTCGAAGATTAATATTCTTCCAAGGGACATTTTTCCTGCACTCTCATGGACATTTTCTTTCAAGCACGTTTCTTTTAGTTCATGTATTTATCCATTGTTCCTTCAGTTAACTTGAGATTGCTGAAAGATGGTTGAATGCTTCTTCTCGAGTTTATATGATTTTTCAAATAACTAGAGCTAATAAAATATGTCTTCCTTCAGACATACCTTGCATATCTGGGGGTTCATTTAGATTACGTTTCTTACAATTTGAGTTTTTATCAGTATGTCATACCTGTCTGTAATGTAGTTGCAAGTTTCGTTGTTGTAATTCTTGCATTTTTACCATCTGTTTTCAGTGTACCTCCTGTGTGGAGTGCGTATTTTTCGAGGCATACGGATATTGCTACTTTCGAAAATTTTCAGATAACATATTTTTAATCTGCTGAACATTAGGTTTAGATTTCTCAACCATTTCTTTTCTTTTCTTATTAATTATTTGTTCATTTTTTTAAAATTTAACCACTAACACATGAACTTATAACGAACGTCCGTAATTTATGCAGAATATTTATTTCCATGTAGAAATTTCTTTTTATCTGTAAATTATGTATATTGTTTAAAAATTTCAAAGAATTTGGTTTGGGAGTGTTTATAAATTACACTATAAAAGTTTTTCTTTTAGTATGATGCAGTGATTTTTATGTTGAAAAAATAATTTTTATCAGTTTTAATTTGGTGTGAAATTGTACGAATGAAATCGAAACTTTCTGTTTTATAAAGTACTAGCTGAAAACCTGCACTTCGCAACGGAGTACATTCAAATTAAATACAACGGTCAATGTATGCAATTAATGCCTATATATATATATATATATATATATATATATATATATATATATATATATATATATATATATATATATATATATATACCGGGTGATCCAAAAGTCAGACGAACTTTAAAAATGAATAATTCGACAACGAATAAAGAAAAAAAGGTGCGGTTTGCACCAAACGGATGGAAAAGAAGCCGGGTTTTGTGTGGTAACGAAAAAAATAGTTCTGTTGGCGACCAACAGATGGCGCTGTCGGATTTCTGATATAGGATTATGCAAATCAACAAACGATATAAAAAGGAGCAACTACAGCAGGTAATGGTAGTCAAAGCTTATATGCATCGAAATGCTTTCCATAGTAGAGAAAGCCCTCTTAGTTAAACTGAATTATAAGAATTTGGAAAGTGCCATTGCGGCATTGCGAGCATATCGCTACATGAAGGGTATGCGAGATAGCAAAGGACCAATGACGTCTTCTGCATTGAACAAAATGATGAAGAAATTTGAAGCTACAGGTTCTTTGGCGTCACGTCCAAGAAGTGGACGCCCCTCACGACAGTGGAGCAGACGGTGCAATCCATGTCGGCGGTTTCTGCACATGGGGAGTGCAGTGCTCGAGAAGTTTCGAGGCAGACAGGAGTGTCGTACGTAAGTGTCTGGAGAGCACTGCGAATAACCCTGAAACGGTATCCCTACAAGTTGCAACATAACCAAGAACTGAAACCTCTTGACTTCGACTCTCACCAAGATTTTGTGAATTTAGTATTCAATAAGATGGAAGAGCAGCACGACTGGCTTCACACTGTGCTTTGGACAGATGAAGCGCATTTAACACTCTCTGGCGCTGTTAACACTCACAATTGTCGAGTTTGGACCACAGAAAATCCACATGCATTTGTTAAGGTACCCTTGCAACAGCCTAAAGTGACAGTCTGGTGTGGCTTCACTGCTGATGACGTTCATAATTGGTCCATTTTTTTAGAGGAAGTCACAAAGACGGGTTTTAAAACAGTTTCTGTCACTGGTCAGCGATATGCAGCACTGTTACAGAACAATATTAATCCTGAACTGCAATCGTGACAGGCACTCCAAACAGTCACCTTTATGCAAGATGAGCACCACCTCATATTGCTCTGCCAGTGCAACGCCTGCTACACTCAACATTTGGGGAGGATCGCATTATCAGTCGATGCTTTAATCACGCATGGCCTGCAAGATCTCCCGATCTGACACCCTGTTACTTTTGGCTGTGGGGATTCTTGAAATCAAAAGTGTACCGCGGCCAACCGGCATCACTAGCAGCACTGAAAGATGCTATCCGCCAAAATGTGTCTGCCATAACGCAAGAAATGCTACTCAATGCTGTGAACAGTGTGGTGACTCGTCTCACAGCGGTACTTCTGAATGATGGACAGCACATTGAAAATTTACTGTAATTAAGCTGACTTGTAACTTGTAAACATTTTTTCATTTGTAAATCATCTTTTGGTGAAATAAAAAACTATAGCGCCATCTGTTGGTCGCCAACAGAACTATTTTTTTACGTTGCCACACAAAACCCGGCTTCTTTTCCATCCGTTTGGTGAAAACCGCATCTTTTTTTATTTATTCGTTTTCGAATTATTCAATTTTAAAGTTCGTCCTGACTTTTGGATCACCCGGTATATATATATATATATATATATATATATATATATATATATATATATATATATATATATATATATATATATATATATATATATATATATTTATTTATAATAAATACGACGATAAATGTCAATGTATACAACTGATGTAAAAAAAAATACATTTATAAAAAAATCGTAAGGGATATTTTATAGACAAAATAATGTAGAAGAAAATATTCAAATTAAATCTAATAGGACATGCTAAAGAATATAGTACAGTTAATATAGTACAGTTTGAGGAACATATCTTTTACTGTATTTTAATATTTTTTTAGATAATGTCCAATCGTCTGCCGCATTAGCAAGAAAAGAAAAATATTTTTTTTTGTCTGTTTCGTTGTTATGACGTGACGATAAATTTATTTAAAGTACTAGAAAATGAAATCACGTGATCAGCACTTAATAAATTAAATTCTAAAAATTAATCTTTAAAAATTCACCAAAAAATCAGAAAATATAGGGAAAGATTCGAAAAAGATTTCATTTTAAAGGAATTTTTACGATCTTTCTCGTGATGTAAATTTTATAACCCTCAAATTATTATTTTAAATACAAACTTAAAAAAAGTTACTAAAACAGCTTAAAAATTTAATTAAAAATAATCTAAGCAGAATTTTTCAAAAATCTTTCTTTGTACTCCCCTATACCGTAGGAAGAATCGCCATGCAAAATTTCAGCTCTTTAGGTCTAGCGGTTTCGTCTGTGCGTTGTATGTCAGACAGTCAATCAGTTAGTCAGTGAGTCAGTCAGTTAGGGAACTGTTTTATGTAAATAGATTGTAATGTCTTTTTAAAATCTTATTAGGCCGAATGGCTAGGGCGCGGGCATTCGGTGCCAGAGTCTGTGGGTTTGAATCCCACTCTTGGCATGGACGTTTGTAGCCGTTCGGAATCGGCTTTAAGCAATGGATCCCGGTCTAATTAGCCCTCGTGTAACAAAAAAAAATAACCATAGCTCTCCAAACCTTGTCCCCTTTATCCTCTAATCTTTAAGATTAAAATGCACTCCTTATTTTCAGTCTGTAAACTTCTACACGCCATATCTTTTTCTCTTGTGGTAGCATATTTTGTGATTTCACTTTCTTTATCTCTTGGACAAATCTAAAAGCCAATTTTATAAACCAATTTTTTTTTCCTAAAATGCGGCTGGCACTTTTCCTGAGGACCAGTGGCGCACCCAGGATTTAATCTTGGAGGGGGCCGCGTTGAACGGATAAAAATATTTATAATGCAAATTCAATATTCATAATGCAATTTCTATTCCTTTGGGGGGGGGGGGGGCAGGGCTCCTTGGCCCACTCCCCTGGGTGCGCCACTGCTGAGGACATTCGCTCGTATATACCGCGAAACATATTGGCTATATTATTAGGGGGGATTGTAGGTAACCACTTACTTCCTATGTAGAGACTGCAGAAATATCCATGCCGTGGCTGGTATGCGATACCAGGCCTCCTGAATGACAGCTTGCCTAGTTAACCAGTTTTACTATGCTAGCTATATTTCTGGTTTTTATAGCCGAAGTTTCCCCGTTTTACGATTTAACTTTTTTTTGTTTGACAGTAAATTGATAATTATTGCATATTACGTGTTATTATATTTTTGTCAAAAAAAATGTGATTGTAGATGGGAGAAAAAAAAAGGCGTTTGATTATTGTATAACAAAATTTCTGCAGTCATATTTAAAATTTGCGATAACTGATCCAATAGACTGTTAGATGGGGTTGATGCATGGACCCCTATGGAGTGGCTGAAAAGAGGTGCATTCGTGCTGTCTGTGGGTTTTTTGTGAAATGTTCATTCGTAAAGCATAAGCTCTCTATATGTATTAATAAGATTTATTTATTTCTGTCTAGGACATTTGAGTCTTCTATGCATAGGCGTAGCGTCCGTGGCCGCCCCCCCCCCCCCAACTTAACTTGAAATAAATTAAAGCGTTTATAGAAGTTTAGTTAAAATCGGAAAATTGGAGAAAATTTTTAAGAAAGTTGGTTTTTCCCCGATTTTTCAAACTATGAAACTGAAGATTCCGATTATGTCTCTACCCTTAACATAGTTTTTAACAATATGATCCATAACAAAATTTCGACGCTATATTTTTTTTCTCATTTTATTTATATTATGTATTTATTTTTCTCATTGTATAACTTTTTGAATACTACTCAAACATCAAATCTATTGTTATTCAATGTTAAAAAATCATATTTCATATTTTAAGGACCGTCCGGCAGTCAGTGCGCTGAGGAGGGCCCTAACATAATTCAATTCGTGCCCCCCCCCCCAAAAAAAAAAAAAAAAAAAAAAAAGTTAGAAGCACGCTACGCCTATGCTTCTATGAGAAGCATTCTTTTAAGTCATACTGCACTATTGAAGTGACGTCATAAAGTTGTAGGAAAAAAAAAATATGTGAGGGGAAACAAACACAGAATTTGGTATCGTCTATTTTGCATCGTTGTCCCGTTTCAGTCAACGCCTGCATATAGTAGATCAGCGTTGCGAGTAACTCTATGTGGAGCTTCTTGCTGACTAATCAATTATTTTTTTACAGTGATATCAGGGGGGGGGGGGGGGGCAGATAGTTCACCGCACTTTAAAACCATCCTCGGTATAATTACATTTCTGTCAGTTATGTGATTATTTCACTATCTAACGAAGCCTGGGATCATGTTGCCCATAAGTTATCAAATACGAAATTTCAATTAGCGAGTCGTTAATTTTGTGGGATCGTTTTTCCTTGCTGTAATACCCCATTTTGTTGCGTTGTGGTTAAGTAGGTTATATTTGCAAAGTTGTGATTCACTGCATTTTTACAAGTTTAATATTAGGGATACGAAATTTTTGGGAGTAAAACCCTTGTTAGTTCTACTTTATAGTAAAATAGAACTTAACCCTCTACCCCTCCCAATCCCCGGATACATTATTCTAACACCGAACAGCACCAAACTGTGTTTACTGATACTTCAGTGTTTGTGTCAGTGTGTCTTCTTGGGGGAGGAGAGGGAGTTTGGGCTGATTATTTTTAGTGTCACCGGGGAGGCCATTCTGACTGCCATATATGTGTAGTACTTTCTTGAGGGAATATATTTCTGAGGATTTTTCCCTCACCTCTTGCGATAAGTTGTGTAACATTGTGCTTTAGGATAAAGTTAAAAATGATTTGCGGAAAAAGCACGTATGTGTACTAATGGATGTTTTATTTGAGATATGAAAGTAGTGAAGACAGTGAGATCATTTTATCAGCATATGTAATGTTGATAATATTTTTAAAGTTTTATATGCTGATTTGATACATATAGGATTATGTGAAAACTCTCACGAATTTGTTTTTTTATGTCTATGCTAATTGATACGATAGAACTTTATCTAATACTGCGCATTATTTGCCTCCATACAACTAGAGGGCTTTGTATTTTTAGAATAATTCCTATCTAAGAGACAAATTTATATATATGGCCTGATTGAGAAATTGATGATACTAAACTCAAAGATGCATGGTTATTAGATCAAACCATATAGAATGTGGTATGGGTTGATGATTACACTTTGTTGTGTGTCGAAAGAAATTAGCTTATAAAAGTAGTCACGTAATAATGTGTAGCTATTACCTTCATTTTAAGCGGTTACTTGTGCGACAGTATTTTCAGTCTTTTTCGAGTGACGTCCCCTATTTATAATACGCGAGTAACATGTAACCAGTGCTGCATTTGAATAAAGATACATTTAATTATGGGGGGAACCTATTTTATCCGTTTTTTTAAAGTCACCATGAGAATTATTTTAATAAAAAAAAAACAGGTAAATGTTAAAATTTTGATATTACGCTATTTGGGAATGTGACAACAAAACATTCAGAAAAACAGAAGGCTAATTTTTGGTGTATGATTTATCTTGAAGCAATGTTCTGTAATTTAAATAACGTAACATGTTTTACATTAAATAAACTTGATTCACCGTGAAAATGGCAGTCGTTAATTCACAAATATCTTACCCTCGTGTAGCAAAAATTGACCGTAGCGCTCCAAACCAAACCAAACCACAAATATCTTACAGAATAAAATGGAACGCGATAAAATCGTGGCCTACGGGATTGCGCAGAATAAGTGGAACGCAGTACTTAGACGTTGTACACACGGTTTGAGGGTTAATAAGGTTTTAAGTGAATTTAAGAATTGTTCAAGAAAAAATTAACTATACACTGTTGTTTTAACTACTTTATTTTTGTTTAGACTAACGAAGAAAGAGAGAGACACGGTTGGCCTTTTGGGTTTTTGAACGTGTTACACACTCCCTTTTATAAATTTGGCTCCTAAAATTGCCGCCTGGAAAACTTAAGAAAAATACTGTCGAACATTGATAGGTACTTTAATCTTGTTTCGCTGACTTTGATTTAACCACGCTTATGTTGTAAAAAAATTATATTTCTGCTAACTGTGGAGGATTAAAAGTTGCTAATTCTTTTGTTATTGACAATGAATAAAATAATAAAACGAGAGCAAATAATGATTGCAAATAATAAACTGCAGGTAATAAAGTGAGTTAAATAATAAAGTTGCGTTCGGTATTATTTTAGTAATAATCTAAAAGAGAAGTTTTAATTTATAATGTGGCCATTCCATTTTGCACTAAGGTTTGATCTGGTCTGGTCTTTCGAGTCCTAAATTATCAATTTAGAAATTGTAAATTCTGAGATCTGTATACTTTGTTTAAACCTTCCTCTGGCGCAGCCTCTGTGCAATCTGCATCCGGACGAATTGAATTGTTAGAGCGCTGGCAGTCGGTTCGAGAGTCTGAGGATTCGAGTCCCACTTTTAGCACGGATGTTTGTAAGCGTTCGGAGTCGGCTTCAAACTGTAGGTCTCGGTCTAATTATCCCTCGTGTAGCAAAGGATGACCATTACGATCGCAGCCAAACGGTCTGTGACGTCCAAACCAATTTTTTGTTGTAGCATGATCTATCTGAGGCTGTTTAAATATCCTCTGACATTTAGCATTCTAAACTTTTTGGCGATTTTTTCTACGCTTATCGCACACATAACTCTTGAACCCGAGATTTGATCTGCGTACTGGAATACTCCAGATTTTTTAAGTTAGTACTTTGACTGGTTTTTCATATCTGAACTTTTTGAGGCGTGAAATACAAATGCAATTTTTCTATGGAAAAATTATCAAAAATATTTAATGGTTATTAATTTTTGAAGTTTTATATTCAGCCAACATTTTTTTAGTTAAATTTATATATATATATATATATATATATATATATATGTATGTGTGTGTGATAATAACGGTCCACCATTATATAGCTAATGCGTAATTAAATGCGCCCCGGCAGGGACCGGTGGTGTTGCTATTGTGTGTGTCCAGTTGTCAAGATACTTGTGTTTTGGTGAATAATATTTGTCTGCAGAATAACCCGGAATAAAATTAATATGCGTCGCATCTCTGTTTTGTGCGTCCTTCCAATGCCTCTCTGTGGGTTTTTCCTCCCCTATGTGCGGATTACAATATGCCCGACTTAGTGTTCCTCGAGCCTCTTCTCGCCACTCTGCCTGGACTACAAAAGTGTTGAATCGCGCCCGCGAATCTTGGGTGTATCATCTCCACTACGTGATGTACGGAGCATTACATATATATATATTATTTTTTTTTATCTTTCTTTTTTTTTTTTTTTGAAGCATTTCCTTGTTTAATCCTGTAAGAAATTTTTCGAGCCAAAAACTTCTGGTTATCGACGAATTCCTAAAATTAGAGCCTGCACGTCACTCGACATGATCGGACTCCTAGTTACAAAAAGTATTAATTTGTAGTTGCGGACTTTAACGGATTATCTGTAATTATTACGGTTTTTAATAGTTTTTACTGAATTATAGATCGATTATATTACAAAAAATTGTTTATGCTATTACTGTTTCTCTCCGAGCAGTGTACAAGGGTAGTTTGATAAGTTAAAATAATGAAAACAAACCTCTTTTTTCTGAGAAAGTTTTATTTCTTTTTGTATATAATTTCCCTTTAGCTCGATTAATTTTTTCCTACAATTATAAAGCGCTTTTTTAAAAAATCCTCTCCATTAAGTAAAATTGGTCCAACTCTGCAAAATAACCGTTTCTTTCACTACACTCTTCGGAAATTGATTCAATTTCTGCAATGCAAGAAATTTTTTCATATTTTGGAACAAGTAGCAGTCCGAGGAGACCAAATCTTGAGAACACGGAGGAGGATGAACTATTTCGTAGCGTAATTCTAACAGTTTTGCCACCGCAATTGCAGACAAATGAGCCGGGGCATTTCATAAAGGAAAATAACCTTTTTTTTCGCGCTGAATAGCTTTTTTTGTCTTAATTTCACTCTTTCAACCTCCAGTAAATATTCATAGAGCTCTCCGGGGATTGTTTTGCCTTTCTCCAAGTAGTCAATAAACATTATGCCTTGGACCCCCCCCCCCAAAAAAAAAAATAAAATAAAATAAAATAAATAAATAAAAAAAATAAATAAAAAAAAATAAATAAAAAATAAAATTAAATTTAAAAAAAAAACATTTCCGGCTGATGAAACCGTTTTAGCTTTCTTCGGTGCTGTTCACCTGTTTCAACACACTGTTTTAACCCCACTTTTGTTTCTGATTGGTAGAGATGTATCCATGTTTCCATGGCCAAAATGACGCAAAAATTCATCTCTATTTCCTTGAAACAGATCCAAATTGTACCTCTGTGGCAACTAATATTTGTGTATTGGGGGTTTATTTTAAACTTTATATATTATATTTTTACTGGTTACTTATTAATTAATTAATGGATTGAAGGTAGGAATAACTCTTGCTAATTAAGGGGGGTTTCAGTTAAATTTAAATACAACAATATTTGCCATTTGGACGTTAGTGGTTAGTACATTTTAAGGACTTGCGTTGTGTGTAGCAATAACCCATAAACATATAAAAATTAAAATTGTAATTAACACTGGTTCGAACTGAATGCATCACTGTGGTGATTAATGAGCCAAAAAGAAAAGGAGAAATTAACTCTTATAAAATTACCTCTCTATCATTGGAGTACACCTAAAAATTAAATTACATCACCTAAAAGAAAAAGCTTCAAAAAATTCAACTCTGCTGAAAATAAAAATAAAACCTAAAGCTGAAAATCAGAAAATTAACTCAAGGGCATAGACCGACATGACAAAGATATACTTTAACATAACAAATTTATTCCTTCCGATTTCATTCACAATATTACACAAATACCTTAACAAAAAAATGTTATAACACTTGAGGATTCCATATCTCCTCCCGATAAACTTATAATAATCACAAAATTCTTGCTTGCTTACAGTACAATTTATTATTAGCTTAACAGATATTATCATAGTGGCTGGTGAAAAAAAAACCTTCTAAATGAAAAAGTGATGGGAAAAAAAAACAAAAGAAAAACTATAGAAAAATTCAGTAAACAAAAAAAGGAAATTAAAATCATATTACCTAATTAAAATGCTGCAGCCCCAAAAAAAACTATTATTTTATAAAATCATGAAGGGAACCCCAGGCCAGCGCCATTTCTATAGCGTGCTGGCCGCCAAAAATCAAGACATCGCTCTCCATCGTGGGTTGCGGGTCAGCTCCCAGCCTCTTGGCTGGCCTCCCCCTCTCTGTCTCCAAATCTCCATTGGACGACCTTCTCACCCCTTTGTATGGCTACTCGTGGGTGAAAATGAGTGCGTCTTCGCTCCTTGATTTTAACAGGGAAATTCGGACCAACAGAATTTGAGGGGCTTGAATTATAATTTGATAGGCAGTATAGTATTTTATTTTCAAACTTTGATCTTGCATCAAATCAGGATTTATTTTTTTTTCTAAACTCTGGGACTAACTCGGCGTTTGGCGATCTCAGGCGTATCCATGCGCCTACCCCTCATCAAAACGGTTGTTTCGCTTATCTCTTGGCCAGCTGCAAAAAGGGGTTGTTTCTTGAAATGGATACTTCAGTTAATCCCTTATCCCGGTGTAGTCCTGGGTATGTGCTGTGAAAATACTGTGAAAATGGAGGAGATCTCGTTACATTGCCTACCAGCCCAGCTTACACAAGGGTTTGGGTTCATAATACAAAATTTACTATTAATTGAAAAAACAAAAATAAAACACTCTAAAATTAATAATTAACTATGTTGAATATATACCAGCCACCGAAAAAAACAATAAAAAAAACAATATACCAGCGTACCAGCCACCTCACAATTATTTCAAAATAAGGCTTATTAATTTATCAATATTAACAATAAGGTATAACCCGTGATGATCTATTTCAAACTTAATTCTTCTCAATGTCAAAACATTTAGAGAAACTTGCGCACACTTCTCCAAATGCGATGACATTAATCAAATCAATTAATATTTGATCACCACGAGTTTAAACCCTCAGACCTATTTAGCAGAGGCTTAATAAGTTTATTAAAACAAAGCACAATCGTTACTAAAATTAACTTACTTACTCACTTACTTTACTAATTTAATTATCTGAATACCCGATATTAATATTAACTTTAATCACGTCCAAAACTATTAATTATCATCACAACACCTCGAAGGGTTCACTCTTTCACGTTTTTGATCGGTTAGCAAACGCGGAACGGCTTTCTCTTGCTCAAATATTAATGCAAAATATACACGTGCCTACCATATCATAGATTTTTTTATCAATCATTTCTGGCGTAGTGACCTGAGGGAGTCATTCATGTTTTAATGCGCTAGATGGGTCCCGTCTTAGTGACGAGGCCTTTCGGATGTGATCCCCTTGAAGACCGCAGTAAGCAACCAACCCACCCGAACTAGCCTAAGCGGGCACCCAGACTCGCAGGAGAAGAGGGATCTGGAATTGCTTGAGCCCATTCGCCCGCAACAAAAATCAACAATCCACTTGTAAATCATTCTAACCGAATGTGCAGACTCGCCATAATATTTAATTCAGCCTGAATTTAAAAAGTAATATTTCATCAACACGCGGAACTCGTTTTTCTCCATTTTCTGAGTTAACTGACTGAAATGGCTGTCAATCTGAGCCCAAGCGTCGAATCTGTTTGCAATTTGACTTAAGTAACTTTGAAGCATGCTAAACGCGAGAGCGCAATCTCTCAGATTTAGCACGAACATCAATTAACCCTCGTATTTTTATCTGTAATTTCTCGAACTTTTTTTGTTATGAGCTTAAGTCATGATTGCTGTTATTTCAGGTGATAAACCTTCGTTTCCGTGGGTTAAAATATTATTCCGTTGTCTGTCTGTCTTCCGTTATATGCGAGTACAGCGTGTATGGGCGAAATTCCCTACCTTTGCTCTTCGCCACCGACTCAGCTAGCCTTATTTAAACCATTACTAGCATTGTATTCCAGATTGTTTTCAATCCTTTCCTCGCTTTCTTGCTCCGAGAAGACTTTCCCTCCTCCCTTCAAGATGATGATAAAATTCGAAATCGCATAGGGGTACAGGTGAAAGATCTCATCCATTCACCTCAGTGATATGAAGAAATAAGTTGTTTAGAGTCTAGTGTGTGCATTTCTTAGATCACCATTGTAATTGTTCCAGCTTTATTTATTTTTTCTCTCTTTAAAAAGTGGTTGCCAAGACGTAAACTCGCTAATTTGGCGGAAATTAAATATAACGCCAGCAAAATTGATCATTTCGTCGATGCTGCGTTTGTACCTGCCTAATGATTTCTCAGTCCCGTTTTTATGATTGCAGCATGCTTACTGGTACAGATGGATCTCCTACGATTAAGCTTCTGTTTTTAAATAAATGATATTCGTGTAAATACTGCGGCGTATTGTACGCGAATATTTGACAAGTGCCTCCTCTTGAAAAGAAATTCGTATAAATTATACTACTCTTACACTTTTTTTAAAGCACGAAAATTTCAAAATACACAGATAGTCCCTGTTTAATTTTATGATATTCGTGCGGCCCACCAAGCTTTTTATATATGGCCCCAAACCCTCACACTCATTATCAGGTAGGTGCGCTCTTGTAAACATAATTTTGGAAATGAGTGCCTGAAAAATACAAATCTGTACAAAAATGTGCCACCTGCTGCTCACATTTTCCGCATCAACGTATCTTTGTGAATCATCCAATTCCAAAATGAAATATGCGAACAATCTAAACAGAAATTCACTTACTGATTCTCACCTTAATGACGTATTGGAAGTAGAATGTAGCAAGTATAAACCTGATTTGTCTAAAAAAGTCAAAAGTTTGTCTCAAAAAATCACACAAAATTAGGTTTTGAGTTTTATTTTTTTATATTATAATATTATGAGGTATAGTGTATTGTCGTGGCCTGCGTAATGTAACAAACAACATGCATGTGGCCCGAGAGAAAAAAAAGGTTGAGTGTGGCTGTTTGAGACCATCGAAGCTTCCATGGATTACGTATCTTAAGTTTTATGCAGTTTTCTTGGCTTGTAATGTAATTAAGATACTTAACTTAATAAGACTTTTAAGCAATGCACCATCCGGTGGGACAAGTTGTTGAATTCAAGTATTTAATTGCTAAGAAAGCCGTTCTTGGAAGACATCTGTCTCATGATTTCATAAAAGGTACATTCCCTGCCAGTATCCTTCTGAAAGTAAACCGGCAACTTACCAGTCTGTCCAGTGAATCAGTAGAGAAGGCGCGCCCGCTTTCGTGTTTATTCATTCATTTAAATAAAATTTTTAATTTTATATTGCGATAGCAAGTAAATAATCTTTTTCAGTGGGCGACTATCTGTCAGCGGAAATGTAAATTGTTTTCAGATGTTAAATTCAGGTTCTGTCCTCCAGGTTTTGTCCTCCACATAGTACAAAATAGGTCTTCCATGACATCATTATTTGAAAAATATTGGGTCCCTTACTTCAGTTTGAAATGTTTTGGCCATAATCTGTATTTATGACAGAGAGCGATATTTTATAAAGGCCTGCAAGAAACTATTTTCGGGCTTCAACGAGGTGTTCGGTATTTATCCTAGAATTTTTACTTCTTAGAATTTCGAAGAAACGATTTATTTTTCATACTGGGGGAAAATATTGTTTTCTTTTATTTTTGCTGAGCTAGTCTTTTTACTAAATTTCACCGTTTCTTGTTTCCTGTTCTTTTTAATGGTGTTCACGGTTTACATAATTTGTGTTTATATTATATCTGATTGATTATAATCCTTGTCTTCATAAACATTTCTTTCATTTTGCTTGAATTTTTGTATTATGCAGTGTGTTTATATTACGTATAAAACTCTATATATAAAATTTAATTTTTGTCTTTTGAGAACTACGGTCTTCATTGGATTTAAAAAAAAGTTTAATTCATCTTTATTGGAAGATAAACTATAAATAATTGGCTGTCTTAAAATAATAATTTTTGCTTTTTTGTTTATATGCTCCTATAAAACTAGGAAGTAAAATTTGAGTAATGTATGTAATTAATAAATACATCAGAGAATTACTCAAATGCAATCAAAAGTCCTTTCAAAATTGTATTACAACCATTTAGAACACGACCTATTACAAACTTTTCATTCAAGAGTACAATCATTTTGTGACAAATCTAACTAGGTTTTAAAGTTTTGCTTATGCCAATTAAATTAAAAAATAAAATAAAAATCCGTCATCCTTAAATGCTCATTTTGAATTTGACCGGACGATGGCCGAGTGGCTCGGTCGCTGGCAGCCGGTACCGGAATCTGTGGTTTCGAGTCCCACTGCTGGTATGGATGTTTTTAACCGTTCGGAATCGGCTTTGAACTGAAGGCTGTCGTTGAACAAAAGATGATGGCAACGCTCCCAACCAACCGCAAAAGATGATTGCATCGTTCCCAACCAACCAGTCGCAATTGGCTGTTATTTAAATTGGATGCATTTGAAGACGATGTGTATATGGATGCATGCGAAGTAAATATCCATAGTAACGGATGCTCCTCAGAAAAATATCCTTTAAGGTTGCTGTGCACTTACTCTATTGGATTCACTCACCTCAATGTTAACAAAGGGGGAAAATTTGTCTAATATTTACAGCTACATAAATACTAATAATCAAATAAAAATGGTATTTTCAGATAGCTTGAAGTTATCTTCACTTTGCAACAGGATTCATTTTATAAATTTTGTCCACCAAAGGAATTTATTAGCGTTGAAAACACATTATACCAGATTTTCCCCCGATTTTTTTAATTTTAAAATATTTGCAGTTTTTAAAAAAATTAAAAATGCCACAAGGTGTACAAGTTTTTTCTCTATTACAGAGTACAATTAAAA
>OU015494.1:27886744-27971744 GCA_907164885.2 Dolomedes plantarius
TTTTAAGCTAATATAGTACTTATTTTGAGCTTTAACGTCCTCCTTTGTCATACCTGTTTTTGAAAATTTATACATAAATTATAAGTTTTCGTATGAAGAAGGGAGTAAAAGGATTGTGAAATTAACATAGAGAGAGAAGCTAAAAATTTGAAAATGTACCCGAGTGTTGGAAGTCTGTTTCTATCTGTTTTATGGATTTCTTATACATTTTTCTATGAATTTTTTCTTAATATCCATTAATACATGTCTTCGTGGTCTCGCTTTCTCGTCAGTACACAGTTGAGATGGATTTTTATGTCCTTTAAACTGCATAAAGTGAACTTGATTTTTTAATATTTTACATGAATACTGTCGTGCTTGTGTATACGCGAAAGAGCCTGTTAAACGCGTTTTCAATGTACGCGTGATAGTATGCCTCTTATTGCCAAATGTTTCTTCCATATATGGTTAAGTTATTAAAATGATTTTAGTCATTATGAATGCAAAGAGTCGAACTGGATATTCAGTGCATTCTGATAGATGGTAAAATGCAGTAAATTTCATTACACGCATGCTCACCGCTTATAAAGAGTGGCATGTATTATAATTTCTGTTCACACATTTCAGCGAATTTTCTGGTGTGAAATATGAAAGGATCGTTGATATAGGTTTCCAAAAAGAGGAAGAAATAATTTTTTATCTTCCACTTTTAGAATGATTTCTCGGGTCTTTAACATATCTTCGTAACGTAATCTTACTGCATGGTCGGGCAATTTGTTAAAATAACCAGAATTTTCAAAATATTGTCAGGGTGTTATAAACGCCTCCCCCCTATTTTTTTTTATCCTGAACCCGTAAAATGACCCCGATTTTCTGAAGTCTTAAAAAAGCCATTAAAAGAACTTTTCTGTTTAATACTGTAATAAATTTCTTTTTCAACTTATTTCTAACATAAAGTTCGTTATACTTATACATTATTAATATGAAAAAAAAAAGAAAATTAAAAACCTAGCACATTTGTCTTAGCTGTAATCATTAATTTATTTTTTCATCGTTTACCTAAATGAAATTATGTATCTTTTGCTTAGCGTAGTAATTTTATTTTCCAGAAAAAACAGTGAAAAATTTGCTGTTCCAGTTTTTTTTTTAAAACCCTGTCCGTTGGTTTTATGGGTAATATAGTTATTTACTTCCTGTTTCTATTGTTTACTATTTAACAAATGTATTCAGGTTAGTTCAATTAAAAATTTAACTCTATTAGAGCTTGAATTTCGCTGTAAGAAATATTACAATAGCTATGAATAAACCTATAACATTTTGATCTCCTGATTTTTATGTTATTGATATTTGATTACTTGTTGAATAGGAACTCAAGCTATTATTGTAATTATTTATTGACATGAAAAGTTTGTGGTGGTCTTTATTTTGACAGTGAAGCGCAGTGTTGGGAAAATCATTCGTTCTATTGCATAGCACGAGACTTCAAATATGTGGGGATATTTATAAGTGACAGCATATTCTTTACATTTAGCGACTAAATATTTAAAAACGGCCAAGTTTCAGTGTTTACTTTTCTGACGGTTTTTAAAATGTCCCAACAGATTTTGTCTAAAAATCTCCTGGGAATCTTTTATCAAAAATTCTATGTTAGTTCAGATTGATGAAAATATAAGACTAATATGTTAGACGAAAAACAAAAGCAAACTAGGTTTCTAAATATTCGAATTCTTTTCCATATTCGATTCCAGAAGGTTCTTCGAAAGTTCTTTTAAATGTTGTGCAGATGTATTTCTTGAAAATAGTGAAAATTTTTTCTTCTTCCCCTCCCCCCTCCCCTGTCTCTAGTTTCATCCATGAAAAGTATTCAAGATTCGTAAATTTCTGGAAAACCGGCATTTGTCTGGGAAAAATAAAATGGATTTTTAAAGCCAGGTTGAAGTTGTGGAAACATTTTTAATTGTAATTTCGATCTAATTATTTATGGATAGATTGTCATTTAAAGTGGGAAAAAGTTATCGTTATTATCAGATAATGTGATGTGACTCTAAAAATAATTTTCGGAAGTTTTGTTTCCAATTTTCACAATTTTCAATCCTCTCCTGTCCAACGAAAGAATGGTCAAAGTTATCAAATCGAATTTCACCTCTCTAAAATGTATCGTTATTATATTTATTTATTTTGTAAACGCGTGCGCACGTAATGAATAATAAAAATTTAAATTTCCAGTACGTGAACATAAGTTTTATAATTCAAATAGTAATTATCCTATGCCTTGGTTGAAAAAGAAATGTCAATTCTTTATAATCCAAAAGATAGGTTATATAGTTTGAAATAAGAGTTACATAATATAAAACTTACGAATTCTCCAAAACTTGCTGATTAGTACGAATTTTCTGTAACTATCCCTCATTTTTTTAAAGTGTTTATACAGAAGGTCGTTCGCACTTTATGGAAACGATTTTGTAATTTATTTTTGTTTGCATTTTGAGATAAAAATTTGGAAACTTCAGAATAATCGTCTGCTATTGTTTTGTATTGATTGGAATGTAAAATAAACGATTTATTTTGAAAATAGCTCCTAAAATTGATAGATCTCTCGAAGGTTACGTAACTGCTCTTTCCGAGGAGAAATATTCGTATCAACAAATTATAAAGCGGTGTAAAAGTCGCGGTTATGGCATTTCAAATAAAGGTATTTATTATATATTAAATTTGAAAAGAAAAAAAAAGTCTAACTGAAAGCAAAAATGAAAACTTGATCACAAAATCTCATCTTAAGACTGTTCGAACGCAGGTAACTATCAAGGAAGTGAAGTCTCTGACCCTAAAAGAAAATCCGCCGACTCAAAGATCCATTGCATCGAAACTAGGAATGTCTTCTGGCACTTAAGTAAAATCATTCATAAAGATTTGACGTTAAAAAAGATGTTTAAACCTGAAGTTGATCTGCTCTTGCCAAAGCATATTGCTGAAAGAAAAACAATTTGTAAAAAAATATATTAAAAATACCTAGCTGCTGAAAAATGGAAATTTGTGGTAACACTCGATGAGGCATGGGTGTATTTAAGTGACTGTATAAAAAAAGATCAATTTTCTATTGCTCAACTGACGGGAATGACCGCACGAAATGGCTCCGTCAGTGTGCAGAAAAGTTCCCAGAGGGATTCAGGATAGTTGCAGGATTTTCTTACAACGGCAGATTAAAAATCAAAAAAGTCTCAAGTAAAGCCAAAATTAATTCAATTTACTATCAGAAGAATATTCTAGAACCAATTTTTGAAGAAAAAAAGTTGAGCTTCATATGGACCAAGCCTCTAGTCACACGTCTAAATCAACTGCCGCTTATTAGCAAAGAAGGAATCAAAGATAGAAATAAAGTGTATCCCATTTAATAAAATACCTGTAAAATCACCTGACGCTTCTCCAATAGACTTTTGCGTTTTCGGTTTATTAAAACGAGCCTTAGGAAAACTGCATCAAAGAATACTGAACGGACTTTGGAAAACGATCCAAGAGGAATGGGGTAAAATTCACATGACACTACTAAGACAGAGTTTACTTTCGTGGAAAATTCGAGCTAGAGCTATTGTCAAGAACCATGGCTATCAGACAGAAGCAAATCGCCGCAAAAAATACGGCATTTATACATAAAACTTAACTATCAAAATCGTTTCCATAAAGTGCGAACGACCTTCTGTAACACAGAGTTATACGGGAAATGATATTGTTAGGATTTTCAAAAATCAGGACCTCGTACAATGTATCACCGTTAAATATAATCCCGCTTTTATTTACTGCTTATTAATAACGCAATAATTTATATGTTTGTAATGTTTATATGTTTGCAATATTACATGTGTTTTAATCAAAGCTATTTCTTGTTATGAAAATCTTTTATTATTAGAACTAGGGTATTTAATTTTTGAAAGGTGATAGTAATGTAAAAGGTATTTTATATGAATCTACAATTTCAAGCTATTTATTTTTATAAAATTTTGCGTTTAAAAAGTATAAAATTTAATGAAATGCGTTTATTTTAACTCTTAAAAGTTTGATTTTTGACTGGAATTTTAAGTCAAATTATCCGGCATTTTCGAGCAGCGTCAGAGGATAAAGTATCTGATATTTGAATATAAATCCTGGTTTTTGAAAAATTCTTTTAATTTTTTATAAAATGCCTATTTCAACTTAATCATAACCGTTCGATCGAAACCAAACTTCAAAATTCTTTGTAACGATAGTTAAATTTCGATATCATAATTTCGGTTTCTGTTTCATATTTGAACCTGAAAGTATAGAAGAGGCAGAATGCATAGTTATATAGTTCGAAATCTTTAAAATTTAAAAAATAATTAGAAGATCTCTTTAGATTGTTAGACGATTCAGTTTCTTTGTCTTATTTTAATAATTTTCATGATTTTCCGCAATTGAAATTATGGATAACAAAATGTAAAAATTTCGTTGATATTTTGATTTATAGAATATCGTCATACTTTCAAACAAATTTTACCAGACTATCCCAGAAGTTTCTAAGGAATTTTACCCAAATTCCCCAAATCTTCTTTGGCTATCTTTATTTTTAAAATTTATATATATATATATATACAGTAACCACCGCTTATAGTGATCACTGGTTATAAGAATCAACCGTTTATAAGAATCAATATCGCGAAAACAAAAACAAATGAATTATTTCCATGTTAAACTTTTCGCTTTAAAGAATCAATCCACCGGTTTTAAGAATCAGTTTAGACTCTTCGCTTTCCTTTCATTTTTCCAAAAAACCTACTTAAACCCTCAAAAGGCACGAAATTCTTTCCTTTTTTTTAAAGAAAGATTGATAAGATGGGATGGAATATAGTCGTAAAATTCACCCCTTTCTTTATTAGACATAACATAATCGTTTCCCCTTAAACGCTTTACCACAACACTGTCCTATTAGCTTGACCCGGGGGCAACTTTACCCGTCCGAGTAAATCTTCGTCTGAGACTATAAGTATTGTAAGAGGTATAAACAGCCTTCTGAAAACTTCATTACGTCAAACTACCGTAGAAAACTTTTTCTTGCTCCCTTCCTGTAGTTGAAATGTTAAAACTGTTAAGCAGGTATGTTGTAACTTGTAACAAATATTGTATTTTTTTCTTCTCTTACTATAATCATGTGTATCTACTTATAGGTCTAAAAATTAAGTTTTATTTTTAAAACTATAAAAAATAATTTTAATAAAAGATAGTTAATGTAAATTAAACAGTATTTTATGGTAAATTATCTAATATATGTATATATAGGTGTGTGTGTTCCAGTCCAAAAACCTAAATTTCGGTTATAAGAATCAACCGCTTATAAGAATCAAAAACAGTAATAACAAACGTGATTCTTATAAGCGGAAATCACTGTATATATATATCCACTGAAGTGCCACTGAATTAGAAATAGCAAAGCCTATGCTTATTGTGTAGCGCTGCGCATCATGTATGCGCAAGTGAGGGCGCTGTGGTAACTGCATATATAGCGCGTACTGTGGTTGTTCTGAATTAGTTGTTGGAATTGCCAGTATGGGTAAACTGCCTGATTTAGACGCCTTCGATCGCGGACAAATCGTAGGTGCGCGATGCATGGGCCATTCAATTTCCGAAATCGTCAGACAGCTAGGATTTTCAAGGTCGACAGTGTCAAGAGTATACCAAGAATACATCGATGGTGGAAAAAAAACTAGCGATAGGGCAAACTGCAAAGGATAATTAGCCTTGACAGTGCGTGGTGAGAGACGTCTCAGGCGTATTGTACGTAGCCAGCGAAGCCAAACATCAGCTCAAATTACCACCCAGTTTAATGACGGTGCCAGTCGTACAGTCAGTAAACGGACTGTGCAACGCTCGCTTCACCGTATGGGTTTCGCGAGCCGTCGACCTACGAGAGTACCATTGCTCTATACTCGCCATCGGGCTGCACGTCTTGCCTGGGCAAGAGAGCACAGAGACTGGAGTGTAGAGTACTGGAAACGAGTAGCATGGAGTGATGAGTCTCGATTCCGACTACTTAACGCCGACGGGAGGCTGAGAATATGGCGTCAGGCTCATGAAGCCATGGATCCTGCATGCCTGGCTGGAACTGTACAAGGGCATGGTGGCTGAATCATGGTCTGGGGTGTTTTTTCGTGGCACAGTTTGGGATCTTTGGTGCGTGTACCAACCTCCCTCAATGCAATTCGGTACGTAGAGTTGCTGGGTGATCACCTCCATCCGTTTATGCTGTTCTGTTATCCGCACGGTAATGGGATTTTCCAGCAAGACAACTGTACGTCTCACAAGTCCCGGTTGGCTACTGGCTTTTTGGATGAGCATTCCTCTGACTTCTCTGTCATGAATTGGCCACCTAGAAGGCCAGACTTAAATCCTATTGAGCATTCTTGGGATGTTTTGGAACAAGGCGCGAAAGGACATCACACAGCACCAAAGAACCTTACTGAATTATGGACAGCTTTAGCCAATATTTGGCAAGCCATTCCCATTTAACGTTTCCAGAAACTTGTTGAATCTATGCCTCGTCGTGTGGCAGCCGTTATCAAGGCCAGAGGAGGCCCAACTCGTTACTAGGTAGGTATCCCTAATTCAGTGGCACTTCAGTGTATATCAACTGCCGCTTATTTAGCAAAGAAGGAATCAAAGACAGAAATAAAGTGTATCCCATTTAATAAAATACCTGTAAAATCACCTGACGCTTCTCCAATAGACTTTTGCGTTTTCGGTTTATTGAAACGAGTCTTAAATTACTTCAAAAAATTTTGTTTGTACCGAGGAATTATTTTTTTATTGTAGGAATAATAAACGCGCTTTTGGAAGAGTGGAGAAATAGTTGCGAAAATTTTTTGTAAAATTGTTTAGCAAGGGCTTTTTTGATTTTCTAAAATTTTAAAAGGTTAAAGTTGGGATAGTGCCATAATCCTAATAACTACAATTTTGAAGCGGAACTTAGAGTTAATTAAGTTTAATATGCTGAGTAAATTGGAAAAATACTATTAAATTTGAAAATTTAAAATTAGTTCGGACTAAATGAGTGAAATTTAAATATTTACTGAAAGGCGCACACATGTGCCGCATATTTTGAAGCGGTGTTGATGTTTCTTTTGTAATCGGATCCTACATGGTGCAGTGTTTAGCGTTCTGAGCTACCACGCAATGGGCTTGGCTTCAAATCTCGAATAGGGCTGGGTCGTCTCTCTTATAGGGAGCAATGTTGGCTCACCTATAGGTTGCTCCCAGAATAAAGTAGCCGGTAAAATAGCGGTGAATAATAAAAAGTGAATGTTTAACGACAAGGGCCTCCGCATTAGACACCACCTTTTGTAATCGGATAATTTGTACTTTAAAAGATTTCCTCTGTAGGATTTAATTAAATAATTATTTGTTATTAGCGCTTATACTGTGACTCCACATTGGTCTTGTTTACAGAACCTTTTCATTTTGTAGAAACCATAACAAAAACAAAAGTTTTTAACGATTGCTGCATTTAAAACTTGGAGCATATTATGTGATTATTTCGATTTTAATATTGATAAAGACGAGAACTACTTATATGTTTATATATTTGTAAGTCATCAACAACGCTATTTTGAACTGGGGAAAAAGGACTAAAATGTAATAGCCAAAAGCCCCCCCCCCTCCCCCCCTTGAACCTTTTTTCCGCCTATTTTATTGAAAAACGAGGAGCGGGAGTAAATGTTTTTTTTTACTGGTAATGCAAAGAAAAATTTTCTTCTATAAGTTTTACTTAATCCTAATTTAGTTTCCATTTTTTGATTAACTAGTCTTATGAGTGAATAACCAAACGGAAGCTGACGCCCTCAATGTTTTGTTGTATGAAAGGAACTAGCTTTGTACACTTTGCTTTGTATTACTTACCGTTTAGACTATTTTATGCTACATTAGCGCGTTCTCATTTCTCTCTTGGGCCCAAGAAAAAGCTAGTGCATATGCTGGTATTTAAACAGGATATGAGTAGTTAGCACAATCCTAGTTGTTTACCTATTAATAGTCATATATTTACTACTTCCATTTTTCTGAACACCATCCAGGTTGTTATTTTATACATCTACAGAAGTGTCAGAAAGAGACAAGAAAGATGATAATGTGCGTATTGGACATGTCAATCACTCATAGAAGCGCGTGCAGACATCAACCAGTTTGGTGAAGCAATCAAAAGCGACCATGTGGGCGAGCCAGTCTTAATAACTCCAACAAGGGACAATAGACATTAAATGAGTCGTCAGTGTTTTGATGGTTCGTTTCCAGTTTTTAAGAGAGTCTGGAAAATATCGATATGTAGTTTGTCACTTTATTCTTTCATTGAAATAAAGAAACGTGTGAACGCTGATTGTTAAGAATATACAGGAATAAAGTCAGGGCTCGTTGTATAACGATTGTGGGAGAGCAGGAGTTATTTTATCAACAGCGTGAAATGCATCGCTTTTTCTAAGGATGAAATCTAAACCCGTCACTTTCTAGCCCACGATGAACACGAATAGTAATTATACTCTATTATTGGCTTGAAAATATTCAATTTTAACATATATGTTTTATTAAAAAAACAAAACTGCGTCATGTTTAGTTTCATAAATAAATGCTGATAGTAAATGCATGTGACCAACTTACTGAAACGGAGTGTATAAAGGAAATAAACGTACATTTCTTGAGTATTCACGCTACTGTTGTAATATCACCTTAACGTATCTTTATTCGGTGCCACAGTTCGGTGATTATGGTCTGAAAGATTAATAAATTCCGTCTTGTGCAAAAAAAAAATTTTTTTTATTCCGCCTATGGAATTTTTACTTCCTTGGTCAATTCACAGCCGTTTTGTACTGAAGAGCGAGATTTATTTTATTTTTTAATGCAAACCGTGCTGAAAGCTTCGACGTTTTCCGAGGTGGGTGTTCTCGCGTGCCAAGGAAAATTAAGCATTTAAAGGTACGGACCTGCCCTTTCTCTGTAGAGAAAATAGCGGGCATCTGTACACGAACCATCTTGAAACTATATTCTGGGCATTTCCATTCCCTGTCTCCTTGCCCCTAATACTGCCGTTTCACCAGAAAACAGATATTCATGTCATAAAGAGAAAATAAATTTAAGTTCTGGGGATGCAAAAATTATATACTATGCAAATTGTTTTATTGAAGCGGATTACCTGAATGCTTTTTCTTCATTAATTTGATCAATGACAAGAAGCATACTGTTTTTTCGTGGAAAAACGTATTTCACTCCGATAATCTCAATCTTGTTTCTTTTTAGTACTGCCTCTAATTAATCTTGGACTTCACTGTATGTTCATACATTTTCCATTTCTTTAGTCCCGTTACAGGCATATTGGAGACATTTTCTGATTATTTTCCCACCATTTTCCCCAATTTTTCTTGTTTTCGAATGAAACACTTCCCCTCTCAGTAAGGGGAGTAACTTCACCTTTTAGGATAGGGCTGTTCGGCTTCGGCCGTAGACCTTTAAAATTTACATATTTTTCTCTTAAAAATCTAAAAATGTATTGCATTTAGGGGTTATCCTTTTCAATATTTACAAGAAGTGCTTTTATTCCTGAGGAAGGAAGGTATAATAGCCTGACCTTCGATGGAATCGAATGGTCGAATTCGATGGATCGAATAGGAATGCTAACCTTCGATGCTTAAGTCTGTTGGTTCGAGTCGCGCGGTCTAAACAACAGGTCCCGATCTCTTTATCCATCGTATAGAAAAATGAGGCTGTTACGGTCCAAAAGCATACTGTTTTATTTTAAATTGAGCTCGAAGTATTGTGGTTGTTAAGTATTTTTTCTGCCCACGATTTCTTTTGTTTAAAGTTGGATGATAACCGAGTGGCTGGGGCGCTAGTCTTTTGAATCCGAATTAGCGCTTGGAATCCAGCTGTTGGCATTGGCTTTACGCTGTATATACTGGTCTGTTAGGCACTCGTGTTGCAAAAGATTACTGTAACGCTCTAAACCGACCAACTAGCCTTTTGTTCAAAGAGAGCACGTACCATGTCAGTAGTACGCTGCTGTGCTGCATATATTATTCAGTCCTTCAGAAAATAATTCCTACCCCATCTCTGAATTATCGCAAAGTTCTCTTTTTTTCCCCATGGCTGGAGGAACGGCATGCAAGAAACAGCATGCCATAAGGAAATATGTTAGAAATAAAAATAAATAAATAAATAAAAATAAAATAAATAAATCATTCTGTAATTCGGAATCTTCCATCTTCGTATCACTTCGTTTTGGTATCTCTGCAAGAGCTCTGCTTCGCCGAATGTGGATTACATTCATAACATCATCTCCACTTTAAAGGGCACTCTGGACTCTGCAGAACACCAATACCGGAAAGTACTCTGCCAAACAGTTGATTAGACCAAGTGTCTCCAATTTTTTAAAGCAGTTCTATATACACTAAAAAAAAAAGAAGAAAGAAAAAAAAGACGCACCATGGGGTAATGCAAATTGGCCACAGATTGATATGCATACAGGTTTCGACGGAAAATGCAAAATTTTAAAGTTTGGCGGTCAATGAATGAATATGTGACGCTGCAGCGCATCTTTCTGCGCAACTGGCAGGGTATTAAAGAGGAGAGATTTCGATTCCAGGCCATAAATTCTTTGTAAATTTCATTCCGTGTACTCGGATAGACAGTAACTATGCCTCGCATACAAGTGCGCGAATAATATGCGCAGAGGTCAGCATTTGAGAGAGGACGTGTAGTTGGGCTTGAAGAAGCCGGTTGGTCAATCGGCGAATCGCTCGACATTTGGATAAGAGCGAAGCTACTATTATACGATGTTGGCAGGAATGGGTGAACCATGGACGAACAGAGCGTAAAGAAGAAAGCGGTCAGCCTAGAGAAACGACAGAACGTGAGAACCGAGCAATCGTCAGAGCAGCACTCACATCCCCAGATTCATCACTATCGTACGTGCAACTGATGCTTCAGTGACCGCAAGGACCATTCATAGGCGGCTCAGAGAAAAGGGGTTGAGCTCACTGCGCCCCTTGCGCCGATTACCATTGACCTCTGTACGCTGACAAGCCCGTTTGCAGTGCTGTCGGGCACATTCGACCTGGAATGTCACTGACTGGAGTAGAATTGTCTTTCGTGATGAATCCTGCTTCGAATTGAACCCCGATGACCAGCGAATACGTGTCTGGAGACAGCGGTGGGATACCAATCTGACTGTCTTCTGCCATACGGGCCGACAATCAGGAGTGATGGTCTGGGGTGCCATTTCATTTCATAGCAGAACCCCCTTTGGTTGTCATCTGCGGCACCCTTACAGCACATCGGTACGTCGACGATATTCTACGCCCCGTTGTGTTGCCCTTCATATCACGCTACCTAGGCTTACATTTCAGCAAGATAATGCCCGGCCGCACACGGCGAGAGTGCTTGTCTTCGTGCTTGCCAGTACGATCGGTACCTTGGCCAGCAAGGTCACCGGATCTTTCCCCCATCAAGCACGTTTGGAGCATTACGGGCAGGGCTCTCTAACCAGCTCGGGATTTTGACTATCTAATGCTCCAATTGGACAGAATTTGGCACGATATCCCACAGGAGGACATCCGCCACCTCTGTCAATCAATGCCAAACCTAATAACTGCTTGCATAAGGGCCAGAATTGGACCAACGCGTTATTGACTTTTAACTTTGTGAAGCTCTTTCTCGAATAAATCATCCAATTTTTCTCAAATTGTAATCATGTTTTTCTGTACATGTACATCACATCTACTGATTTTCGTCCCATTCAGGTAACTCCTTCTTGGTGCGTCGTTTTTTATTTATTTATTTATTTTATTTAAGAGTGTATCAGGTTATTGCAAAATTTTAAATTTAAGGATTTTTTAAATTAAGTTTTGCACTAGTAAAAGATGTTTCTTTGCCTGTCAGCTGTTGTACTTTTGAGCTCATTTTTTTTGCCAGCTGTATCGCCCGATCACTTCCATTTATTCGGGAGTGTCTCAGTATTCACTGTAAAACATTATATATTGTTCTTTTTTATATTTTTGGGTAGAGTTAAGGGCATTTGTGCAAATCCTTGGATATAGGGAGTGATGGATTTAATTCAATGGTGTATTGCTGTCTTGATATGATTGATAATGAATATAGAATCATTTAAGCAAATGGAAGTACAATATTTCTAAAAATTTTTTAAATTCATTTTAAGTAAAACATGAATTTCGTTAATGTATCTATTAAATTCTTAAAATCCTCAACTTTTTTTTTTATGTAAGTCAAGAAACGTTAGTAAATTGATCAAAATGATACTGTTTGACTCTCTACTCAGTGATAAAAAATTAATCTAATATTTACGATATGGGACCCTTTCTCCCAACTGCACAAAAATCTGAGGTTCATGCCAAACATGCTGCTGTAGGTGTTTCACAAAATTGATACCAGTTTTTTGTTTTTAAATTAAATAAACATAAAATTCATCCCTGCTGATGAGATGTGTTTGAAGTATATTTTACGGATAAGTCGAATATATTTTCTTTATAAAATAAGATTGTGCACTAATGACATAAAGAAAGAGGAGGGTGGGGTGAGGGTAATTTTTTTTTCGCTAACTTTTAATGATATTAATTGAAAATAATAATAAGTAACAATATGCTTAAGTTTTTGTATTCCTTCTTAGAAATTACAAACTGATGGAGATTAGGAGAATATGTATTATGATGGTACTGGTAAGGAAATTTTTTGCTGATATAAGGTCGGACTTTGTCTTAGTCAGGAATAGCAAATTGCCGCTTATTTACAAGCATTTGTCCACAAAGGGTTATTAAGAGTATCTGGCTGAATACAACTAATTTAAGACCACTGAGTGGTGATCACTGAGTACAGATAACACACTTTTGTGCACAGAGGAAGGAAGCCACTCCAGCTTGTAAGATTTGGATGCCACATTATGGCAGCATTGAAATATATGACTGTTAATGAATGCTTTTCCTTCCGTTCCAAGATATTTGATGTCTTAATTACAATAAACAAATTCCTTTTCTTATCAATTTCCTTTTTTGGCTTTAAGCAGTAGGTCCCAGTCTAATTAGCCCTCATGCCTCAAAAATTTACCATAGCGCTCCAAACCAAACCAAACCAAACCAAAACTTATTAAGAAAAAGAATTAGTTAATGAATAATACCTGGATACCTGAATGCCATTAAGTGGATGCTGTTGGTATTCAATGTTTATAACTTAGGACCCTTCCTCTTGTACCACCATGACACACTGAACTGCACGCTGTGTTCATTGTCTCATGGTGGTGCTGTTTCATTTGTTCTAGAGTTGAATAAACCTGTATCTACAGTATATGATGTTATGAAGAACCAATTTAGGGGAGGAGGGGCTTGGTTTATGACTGATGTAGAATATATAGGAGGGACTTGCTATTATATTTAGTAGCCCTTTTTGTTTAAGGGCTTTTGCAGTTTCATCAAATGGTAATCATACTAAAGATGAATTTCATTTTAAAGTTGCTTATGTAGAGTATAGAATCAAGTATAGTTTATGTGGATTAAAGTAGTTAGCTACTGCAGATTGTTATCATCATTTGGAGTTGCTGCGTGTATTAAAATCTTTAATGTAAAAGAATTCCAGCGTATCTTCACTTAACTTGTTTTAGAGGTGAATTCTACCAATGAATGTTCTCATTCAGTGGTATTTATTTTTTCCTGTAATCTAAAAGCATTATCATGTTGGAGATTTTTTATTCCTTGCTTGTAATTGACTGAATAATTTTACATAGGGAGACTTTTTACAACTTATCTTCTTTTTTCTTTTTAACAGGATGCTAGAAGATACAAATGTGCGAGACAGTGTGCATTCATATTCACAAGATGCAAAATCTGAGAATTGTGACAATAATTCAAATAGTGATAAAACTGAGAAAGCAACGCTTAAAGTGTACTTGAGTAATGGCAATTTCAACATTGTAAAGTTTGGAGAAACCACTGATGTTAAAGTATGCATTATGCTGTTATTTATATATTTTATGTATAAAAAGTTCATAATACTTAGTTCATAGATCAGTGAAGTTCAAATAAAGTAAAATACCTAATTTGTAAATGAAAGACTTCAGTCATTAAAAGTTAAAAATGCAATAAAATTACCAAATTCATCCCAAGCACTTGATCCCATGAACAGGTTGTATGTTGTTTCTTGGCCTGAATTTCAATAATGAAGGCTGGATGTACCTGACATCTGAATATTCCAATCAGAGTGCTATAAAATGTTAATTTATGAAATTCAATGTGCATCATATATATAATGGCATTTTTTTAATAAAAAATATTTGTGGTTTTTTTATATCAGAAATTACTACGATTAATAAGTAGCTTCTAAATTTGTTTATAAAAATATTTTGCTGTATAGGTTTAAGTTGAGTTATAATAGTACCTAAACATCTATAAAGTCTTTTATCAATTTTATAATTTTTTTTCTGATCCTGGCTGAAAAAAAAAATCTTCCATATAAAATAATCCCTGATGTAAAAGATATCACTACTTCTAATATAGATAAAGAATTGATGGATAAAGTTAAGAAATTCTCATGTCTATGAACTTATGAAATTCAAAGCAATATGACAAAATGGGTTGATATAACAGAAAAAAAAATTCTCATGTTCATTGACTTATGAAATCAATCATCCCTTCAAAAAGTTCTCTCTCAACGGAGAGGCGGAGGGGCATTTAATGAATTTGGCTGAGTGAAACAGTATTTAGTTCATTTTCAAATGCATGTTTTTGGCAATGCATTTCAAATTATTCAAACTATCACATGTAGTGTGCTGTTCTGTGAGATATAGGAGCAAGGATCCATTGCAGCTTGTTTTCACTATGAAGTATGTCATGTTAAATTATAAACTACATCACAGAGATGTGTAATTTATTGGCTTTCTTTGACAGGTGGAATTTTACTTTGTAAAATAATGAAAAATGTTGATTAAACTCCTAAAGCTGGTAGACAGTATAATATATTAAAAAACAATATTAGAGTGTTTTCAGATTTTAATTAGAAACCTCAATGCAACATATATTTTTGCTGATCCCTTTATATTTGTCAAATCAAGGTTCCATTGTGTACATCCAAATTTTGATTAAAAAAGTATTTTTCTCTTTTTAACTGAAACCTGATGTTTTAATATACACCTATACCTTGCTATATGGCCACTCTTTATACAGCATTTCGCTATAACGGCCCTTTTTAATTATGGCACTTTTTCGATTTATGGCCCACAATGTTTCGTTATACGGCCACAATAACGGAAAGTGATGATGACAGAATATTATAGCTTAGTGATTCTTCATGTAAATGTTTGTCATCACATTAAAACAGTTTTCAAACATTTTATTTTGTTTTTTATTATATGTATACATATGTGCATATGATTTCTTCTGTTTTTTGTGTATATATTTATTTTTTTAAATTTCTGTTTATTATTACAGTGTTTTGTACTTTTATTTTTATGTAAGCTTTTTTATAGGAAATAAAAATAATAAAATGCTTCATAAACTAAACTGTATTATTTATAATAAATTGGAATAGATCCAATTAAATTTGTATGCATTTGTATCAAAATAATTTATTTGTTATATGGCTTTTTGCTTTACGACCAACTTTTCCAGAACGTATCTAGGCCGTAAAGTGAGGTATGGGTGTACAGTATAAACATTTGATGTACATGAATTGAAACAGGCCTCTTTATGGACAGGATATTCATATGCTCGACCTAATTTGAATCATTAAATTAGCTTATATATGTAGTACAATATATGTAGTAGCAGATTACCTTGGTGTTCAACATAAGACAATGTGCAGAATATTGTGTATTTTTACTGCTCAATAGCACTATTATTAACCAACCCAAAGCAGAAGAAACCAAGTCTTCCATAAAGTATTAAATATGGACTAGTTGTTAAAATACAAAAGATTAAATTAACTCTATGTATTCTTGGAATTTAAATCCAGTATATAAAGAGTATTAACCCAATATAGCTCAGTATCATAAATACTCAGAAATTGAGACTTGAATACAGTTTTGTTTTAATAAAATCTACATGAACATTTATATTAAATTTTTAAAGTTAATTTCTTGTAGGGTAGGGGGATTTTTGCTTCCTCATATATTAAATATTAGTCTTCAATAATTTTTTTACAAATTTTTCCTGTAGTCATTAGTAACTTTCAATTAATATTTATAATGATAATATACATGCTGATGAAAGGCTAGTGTTTTTCTCAGGTATTTTTTGGAAATTGCAGTGTCATACCCACATTGTTAATAGCTAATTGGGCCCTTTCCTATTTTGATTTGCTTAGTATTTCCAATTTTCCAATGTACCAGACAGAGCCCAAGTAACTAAGACCTTTCGGGATTGAATCCCTGCTGGTGAATTGGCTGCTACGACAATTTAAACTGAGAAACTCCATATTATTTTATGTATGTGAGTTTAAATTATAAAAAAAAAATTTAACTGTAAAGAAGAATTTAATTAATTTTTTTTTTTTTTTACAAATTATATTGATAATGGTATTGGATCTTTGTGTGCAATATGATATATGTAGAAATATAGATATTTTGTACTGAAAAATAAGACAATTTAAATAGATAAAGAAAATCAAATACATAGAGAAAACAATTTCATCTAATTATTTTTTAAAAACTTTTTGTAATCTTGAAGAGTGTGTTAGCATTTGAAATGCTTTCCATGGCATAACCTAGGTTTTCTTTTGCAAGTTTCGGAATACAAATTAGTTTTTCTTCCTCTGGGTATTTTACAAATGTGACAAACTGCATAATCTTTATGCTTTCCTTCTGGATGCAGAAATGTAAAATGGAGCTTTCCATCTAAAGGCTCCTTATCATCATATTTGGTTTGGAATTTAGAAATGTTGAGTATGACACAACATAGGAGTTGCCATTAATAAAATTGTTGTCGAGTATGACTTGACATAGGAGTCCAAAGGGTTAAGTCGCCATATTCATTACATATTTTTTATATTATATTTTTTCCCCTTATTCTGTATGTTTATTGGTGATAATAGCTGTAAATTATGTTTTATTATATAGGATATCATCAGTGTGGTTACAAATCGTCTTTCTGATTCATCGAGTGCTTATGAATCAATTTATGGGATACGTTTGACTCATACAATGTCTGATGAAATGCATTGGCTGCAACCAGATTTTGCTATGTTTCATGTCTTGGATAAATTTTCTTATTATCCTGTTGAAGAATGGAGGTAATATAACAATATTTATTCCCCGGTTTCTGTCTTTTGTTTTCGTGATAAAATTGTTTTTATATTCATGTTATGGAAATAATATTTAAATTATTACTAGTATGTATTTATACATCTACATGAGTAGTTATTGGAACCTAAAAACAATTTTTGTAATATATTGTAATTCTACTTAAAATTTTTGAATAAATATTAGAAGAACAAAACTTTATATGAGGATTTAAAAAACAGAAATACATATATATTTAACTCTTGATAGTTTCTTCAAATAAGAGCATTCCAGAAGATTTGAATGTATTGTGTTTTTGTTCAAAATTTTCCTCTTTTTACTCACAATCACAGTTTAAAAACTAACTGTAATTTGCAAGAAGATTATTATGCCTGCATCTGAATTTTAAACTTTTTCTGTTTCTTTTCAGTCTACAGTTCTTATTCTTATATATTTTATACATGGGAATATTTAAAAAGCATTTGGATTTCATTAATTATTGTAATGAATTCTTGATAAAAGTAATTTAGAATATCTAATTTATTAACCCATTAACCGCCAAAGCTATAAGGGGTGAATTTTTTTTTATACAAATAATATTGGCTGTAGCGTACGCAGAAATTTTCAAAGGGGGGGTGTTATAGTCCAGTCAAATTAGGTTTTCATTTCGCATTAAATGAAGGGGTTGAGATTTTTTCAGGAATGTGTAGGGGTTGGTCCCCTGAACAACGCCTAATAAAGTCCCCTCGATTTCAGGCTCCGTGGGGGGTGGGGTGGGGGTTCAAAGGTCACTTTTTTCAGTTTTCGGCGTTTATCTCGAAAACAGGGTGTAGCACAGAAAATTGTCAAACCCAAAAATTAAAGCTTATAAAATTCCCTTCCAAATGGTATATCCATGTTTGTACCCAAGTGTTACTGTAGACATAGACATGGTACATTAACGAGGCACCAGAGAGCAGGGCTCCATATCCTCGGTATGGATAATTTTTTGTGGCTATATTTCAGTTCTCAGGATTAAAAGAAAAGTGTTGACTTGAAAGTTAGAATAATAATAATAATAATAATAAATAAATAATACTAATACTAGCAAAAAATAAATAAGTAAATAATGTTGCAGGTTTTACGGTAAAATTACAGTAAAAAAAATTACGGTAGCAGACGATTAAGCAAAAATTAGTAGGGATAGTCTTGAGGTCGATCCATCAAAAAAACGCAGGTCAGAACCAGAAGCAACGGCAAATGTAAATTAAAATTTAGAAGAGGTTGAAGGGAGAGTTAAGAAAGGGGAAGGAGACCAGGGTGAATAATTAAAGTGGCCTTAGGACTCCTATAGCATTCCCTTGGGTCGTAGTCGGGGAGGTTAGCTATTTCTTCGTTGTCTATTGAATATAATCTATTGTAGAAGTTAGATGCGAGATCTTTAATGTGTTGCCGAATGGGTTCGATTCTCAGATCCCTGTGAATAAGTACGTTTTTAAGGTACCAGGGCGCCTTCCTAATACCGCGGAGTGTTTATTTTGAATTGTCTGCAATCTCTGGATATGGGTGTCAGCCGCTGAGCCCCAAACAGGAATGGCGTACAACAGGATGGGACGCAGTACGGTTTTATACAAGAGTACTTTGTTATCTAAACCCTTTTGATTCTGGTGCAGCAGGTGGGAGATATCCTTACGGGTTTTAAAAATTTTTCTAATGTTATGTTCAATATTTTTCTTCCACGTCAGTCGACTATCGAGGTAAATTCTTAGGTATTTGCCCTCTCTCTCAAAGTGAACCAGTTGATCGCATACTGTGACCGGAGGAGGTGGAATTCTATTGTAACTGAAAAAAAGCTTTAGATTTTGAAGGACTTAACTTGAGCCTCCACCGTTCGAACCATTGTTCAAGAATTCCAATATGTCTCTGTAGGAACTTGTGCATATATTTAACATTTTGATGCTTAGCTAGTATTGCTGTGTCATCCGCAAACATGGCTAGTGTAGTGAATGGAGAGTTAGGAATATCATTAATAAAAATATTAAAAAGGATAGGTGCTAACTTAGAGTCCAAGTGTTACCGTTTTCGAGATATGAGCCGTTGAATATGAAATGTTTTCAAAAAAAGTGGTAGCGGTTCAGGTATCTCATCAAACTTCCTTTTCTAACTCTTTCCCCTTCCATTTCTCAGAAAACTCGTGATAGAGAAAGTTGTAGAGCGAAATATTTCCTTCAAAAATGTATAGTTATGCTAATTTATCTTCACAAGGTAAATAGTTGGAGCGTTTTGAAGTTTAGGGGTACTTTTCAACATTTTGCTGGTAAAATGCTCGTCACTCAAGTTTCGTTTCCAAGGTCAGTAACTCTCTTAATCACTTTGTATGCTGTTTAATTAGATACGTATAGTATTCGTAACCCATATAAATAATAAATTATATATACCTGTACGTATAATGTATATCTCATAATATACAGAAGATCGCTTGTAGTACAAAGGAGGAAGTAAGAAAATAAACCAAAATGTATAAAAGTGTCACTTTAACTCAGATCATTTTGGAAAATTTAGATACCACACCATATGAAAAAGAAGTAGTTCAGTTACTTCTGACCTCAGTAGAAATTACTCCACAACATATTTCCATAAATACCTCCCTTGCCAGCATTCAGTGGAAATTGAGCAACGAATTGTCACGTCTCAAAGGTTATGGGCCAACAGCAGCTTTCTGGGTCCAATACTTTGAAATGGTGGTGGTGATGAAAAAATTTATTGCAGCACAGTGCAACTGGGAAGATCATATGACATGTGCCCAACTGATGATACCTTACTTCCATGCCAGCGGGCATCTTCATTATGCAAAGTGTACTCACCTATATGTACAACACATGCTGAGACTAACAACTCGCTACCTTCAACTTAAACAGGATTTTATAGATCGTGGATAGTTCACTGTCAACAGAACTGGAACACCAATGGCTGGTGTGTGGTCTGACATGGCAATTGAGGTGACACTCATGTGTGACAGGAAGAGTGAAGGAGAATTAACACGTGGACAAGGCTTTAATGATTTGGTGTTGGTGAAATGGGTTGGGGGAGCTAGCACAGCTACAGCAATATGTAGTTCACTTGAGATGTTTTGTGGTGTCCATACTGCAAGAGGAGAACAACATGTTGAGTTTCGAGCATCACGCATAACCACAGATGATCTAGACAGAAGGAAGCTTACTCAAGGGTTGGCTGATCACCCGCCTTTTGCTGAACGTAATTGTTTGATGTAACTTTCAACGGGAGTAATTGGAACAAGTAACGTCAACTGCTAGCAGTCCTTGGAACCTGCACAATGAGCACTTTTGTTTCTCAGAAGTGAAACAATCCACGAAGGACTCAGTCGTTCCTTTAGCTGCGATGAGCAATATGATCAAAGTTAATGATGAGGTAGTGGTGGTAGAGCCTCTGATGAAATTTCAAAGAACTCGGATCACCAAGAAGAAAGAAGGGTATGTAGAGGAGTTGCTAATGTACGAGTTAGCCCCATACCCTATGTCTCTATTCGCCGAGGGGATAATGAGAAAAATTTAAAGGTCAGCACTGTCTGATGCTTTCCCAAAATTTAATCAACTGATCAATGTGAAGAACAGTTTCACGGTAATCGATGGCGACTTCCTGCTTCATAGAGTAAAGTGGAACACCAACACCACCTTCGCCTCCATCTGCGATCAATATGTATCGCACATAATCAACCATTACGGCAGCAGTTCAGCTGTGGTTTTTGATGGTTATGAAGACACGAACTCCACGGAAAGAGATGAACAACATCGGAGAGCATCAAGTAAAACATCAGTGGATATTGACTTCAATAAGAACATGGTGGCTGCTGTTCATCAGGAAAACTTACTTTCCAATGAAAGGAACAAAATCAAGCTCATTACTATGTTAGTTCAAGCCGTGGGTGCAAGAGGTATACAGTCTACTACAGCCAAAGGAGATGCTGACTGCAGTATTGTCAGAGGTGAGTGGCAAAACACCTCTCATTCAACTGTGGTGACAGTAGATAGGTAAGACCTACTCGTCTTACTTGTGGCACTCACCCCACGAGACACGAATGTGTTTTTCATGAAGGCCGGACGGGGCAACACAGAAGACAGGCTCTACTCTTCCCAATATCTTCAGGTCTTATCATTCAGCCAGTACATTCTCTGCATCCATAGTTTCTCAGGATGTGACACTAAGTCAGCGATTTATGGTAAAAGAAAAGCAGCAAAAGTACAATGTTTCCAGTGGTATGCCAATGAAACAATAAACTTCGCCAAAGTATTTTATGACTCCAAATCTTCACCAGGAGACATTACTGGAGCTGAGGAATGAATGTTCCTGCTCATGTTCCAGGCCCCGCCAAATGAGCATGATCTCAATCACCACAGGTACCTTTCATTGTTCTTTGCTCGTACTGACCCCATTAAGTAAATTTAATAATTTATATAATTCCTTAATAATCCATAATACGTTATACACTATCCGGCCAAAAGTATCCAGATACCCCCCTAAAGAAGTGGATCTAGCAGGTGACGTAATTTGATGCGTAACCGAAAGCTATAAAAGTATTGGTAGTGGTTTGTCGTACAAGTATATTATTATACGTACAAGTATACATAATTTATTATTTATATGGGTTATGAATACTATACGTATCTAATTAAACAGCATACAAAGTGATTAAGAGAGTTACAGACCATGGGAAAAGAAACTTGAGTGATGAGCATTTTACAAGCAAAATGTTGAAAAGAACTCCTAAACTTCAAAACGCTCTATTTACCTGGTGAAGATAAATTAGCATAACACATACATTTTTGAATGAAATTTTTCGCTCTACAACTTTCTCTATCACGAGTTTTCTGAGAAATGTAAGGGGAAAGAGTTAGAAGAGGAAGTTTGACGAGATACCTGAACCGCTACCACTTTTTTTGAAAAATTTTCATATTCAACTGCTCATATCTCGAAAACGGTAACACTTGGGTACAAACATGGATATACCATTTGGAAGGGAATTTTATAAGCTTTAATTTTTGGGCTGACATTTTTCTTTGCGACGCACCGTTTTCAAGATAAACGCCAAAAACTGAAAATAGTGACCTCTAGACACCCCCCCCCCCCTCCCGCGGCGCCTGAAATCGAGGGGACCTTATTAGGCGTTGCTCAGGGAACCATCCCCTACACATTCCTGATAAAATCTCAACCCCTTCATTTAATGCATGATTCGCCGCCATTTTGATCTAATTTGACTGGACTATTACTATGAAAGAGTAGTTTTGAGCAATCAGTGCAAAGCGTAAACCTAATTAAATAATATATGCAATCAGAACCAATGGGGGGGTTATAACCCCCATCAACCCCCCTTTGCGTACTCCACTGAATATTGGCTTTTCATTTGAACATATACAACATTAATTTATGGGTAAAATAACAAAACTGGTCTTAACTTTCGAAAAATCGAGTGTTGCGTTCGCGCAACGTCAGCGAAATGAGAGTATTGACATTAAGTGAGTTCAACTGAACTTCTGCTGGGTTTTCTTTGATTTGAGCACTGGGAATTTTTTTTTAACTTTGTTACACTTTAGAAAGACAATGATCACTTTACAGGTAATTTATTTATTATAAAGATTTAACTTATTTTTCCTTTACAAAATTACTTATTATATCCAGAAAACAGTTTCTATCACGAAAAGCTTCACTACAATCACGATGTAGAGTAACGTGACAAACTTTGCATGGATAAATTGTCTGGCTATGGCATTGTTTACTACGCAGTCTTCTGCTATCTTCGGACTTGACAATAAAATGTCCACATTCTACACGTAATGGCTTTTGCATGCTGAATGTCCTTATCAAGAGATCAGTAAATTTCTTCCTGAGGTAAAGAATAATATCCCGTCGGCAACAATATTCCAATGAACCGTCTCATGTAGGCTTCAGATGCTAAAAAATGGGGGTGATTCTTTTGTTGGGCACATGAGTTTGTCTATTCGACGAGAAGGGAATAAACCTCTGAGCCAAAGAGAAGATCAAAAATCTCTGCACTAGTTTTATCTTGTATTATACTTTTCATTGTTCCGATTTGATCTTTTTCTTCATTTTTCGGCTGAGACATATTCAATGGTCCCTTCTTTATCCATTTAAAATCTTCAGTTTTTGTTTTTTAATTTTTTTCGAAAAACTTGTACTGCTTTTAGGAGGCAAAAACTTCTTTTTACGCACACTGTAATTTCAACAGCAGTATTGCATGGTAAATCATCAATGTCACTATTCAAAATATTATCATTTCCTTCTTCATCACTAGCCTCTGCTGTCTCTGGTAGAATAACAACAATATCAGTTTAATTCTCGTCATCATTATCTGAATCTTCATCAAAAATTCTTTGAAGAACTTCTTTAAACGTAAAGTATCTAGTTTTAGGCATTTCTATAACCACAAAACGGGGGAAAGTTCTACGGAGTCGAACGACACATGAGAATACCCTTTTCCCGCTGACGTTGCGCCAACGCAACACCTGTTTTTTCTTCCTCCCCCACCCAAACAAAATCAACCGATTGATGGAATGTTCTGATAAACTTTGACCTTAGCTAAAAATAAATCACCCCTAAATTTCACGTTTGTCTCCCTATATTTCTTCTGTGAAAAAGACCAGAAGAAAGTTCTCGTTCAAAAATGCTTAACTATCTGTCTAAGTTTGGAACTCGTTAATTAATTAAAAGAACAGTTGAAGGAAAATATTTTTCAATTCGATTATTAACCCTACTCAAAAACTACTGTTAACATAAAATTCATTTGATAGCTAAATTTTTATACGCATTTATTTTGACCGTTGCGTCAACGCAACACCAACGGTTAATGGGTTAAGTAATTGATGATAAAATTTTAAATATTAGGATTATTGGTTATGAGTATATAGTTATGAAGCATTCATTATGTTTTTATTAAAAATAAGTTCATGGGGCTCTAGTGATTGACAATTTGTCCAATGCAACTTGTTTATGATAGATGAAAGTTTTTGGAACAAGGTCTTAGATTCATAGAATGTGTTTTTTCATCAATGCAAGAGCCAATGTAATGTGTGGGGACAGTGGCTGATAGCTTTTTTTCTTTTACAAGTTCTCATTTTGCAATTTGCATGTTCTTTTTTCTCTGCAATGGTAAGCAAAGCTTTCATAGGTTTTGTGTAAAAAAAAAGTTTAAAAATTGTTTTGATGTGGTCAGTGTCCGTACAACTATTCTTACACTTGATTGTTTTTCTCTATTCAAATTAGTAGCAGATCAAAGTTTTTAATGTGTATTTTTTACAGGTTTGAATTGCGTGTCAGATATATTCCTAAGGATCTAAGAGAAATGTATGAAAAAGACAGGGTGACTTTCCTTTATTTTTATGAACAAGTAAGTTTATTTGTATATATTTTACTAGAAAAGCTTTTAATTAGTTTGAAGAAACCAAAAATAAAAAAAGTATTTCAGAAAGAATACTACTATCTACTAGATAAAAAAATTATCACATTCATTTTGCATATAGGCTAGAATAAATAGACTGAGAGTAAAAGCTTTACTTTATTGTAAACTGAAAATTATAAATTTTTAGCTAGAAGCTTGAATTAGTAAACCACTTGCGTAGATAATACTGCTTTAATCTTATTTATTTGCTTAGCTAGAGTATTGATTGTTTAAATTTCTTTTTAGATAGTCCAAGCTAATTCAATATTGATAAGCACCATAAAAAAATCTGAACTGAATTGAAAGAATCCTTCACTAATACAGACACAATATTGCTTAATTTTGTATTTGTGTCAAATGTCAAAACAACTGCATGTTCTCAACTTATTCTTAGAGGTGATATATAATCTGAAAAATTGTTCGTTTGGCAAAATATTGGTTTTTGGTGCTTATTATATCTGATGAAGCTTGACTTTTTGATGAGAGTTTTCTTTCAGTAGGTTACTAAGTAGCCAATGCTGATTTTGAGCAGATGGATCCACTGATATTATCTCAGTTAAGTTTGAAATGACATGGATTGTTGCCCTGTAAACTAGTGCAAGGAGCTGTTAGATAAATCCTAAAAAAGTTTGATCAGTGGCAAAATTTTTAAAGAAAGCTGATAATTTTTACCTGAATCTTTTAAAAATTCTAGTTTTTACTGTATTTTTCCAGTAACTAATTTCTTTAATTGTGAGAGATGCAAATCATACATTGCATTATCTTCATGGTGTAAAGTCAATTTTTTTCATGTTGTGTTTGTGTGTGTATACAAGTTAATATGTTAATGAAAGAAAATGTTCTGCATCTCTTTCAATTTTTGATAGTATTTCTCATTTGAATTGAATAGTTCCTCATACCTTGGCATGGAATGTTTACTTATAAATTATTTTAGATGTTTAATGATCCCTTTCTTCTTGTTCATTAGTGACTATCAGAATTTCCATTCTGATGAATTAATTTAAGTACTCCTTGAAAGAGCAATTGCAGGAACAACAATTTGTCTATCAGATTCATATTCTATTCAAATATACGTTGTAATTACTTATAGTAAGTTTAGATAACATTTTAACATAATGGTGAAAAAACTGTTTATTGATTAAACTTAACATGTTGTATATCACAATTTTTATGGATGAAGTCCTGATTTTAAAGCAAAGAGATTTTATAAGTAGCAAGGCTTGAGCATTGTAATTTTTCAGATTTTGATTGACTTTACCCATTTTTGTCCTGACTGGCTATCATATCTATTTACCATATTTTCACTTGACCCCTGAACCTGCTAGGAAAGAGAGTGAGAGAGAATCTGTTTTCATACAGAAGACAACTTTAGTGCACCTTTAGATTATTTGCATATTTTTGCTATGTAAAACTATCATTATATCTAGTCTTTGATAAATGATGGTATTTAAAGTGAAAACCATTCAGCTTTGTGTTTAAATTTATGGTGCTTCCCTCTGTTTCTTAAAATCATTTATCATATGAGTATATAAAACCCTAAAAATATCTTTCATACAGATCTGTAAATTAACACCATTATCTTATAGGATTGCTTCAGCAGAGAGAGCGGTTTAAAGAATTTTAAAACACATAATGTAAACATATCAGGAAAATTAGTAAAATAAGTTAAAAATTCTTGCCAATTTAATGAAATTTAACTTCAGCAACTTGCTTTAAAAATCATAATGTATATTTTGAGTCATTTGGCACCTTTAAAGATGAAAAAGAGAGATGATAAGAGTCAAAGCAAAAAAAGTTAACAAAATATTTTTTTATTGCTTTTTATCTTCTTTTATTGTCTTAAGTTTCAAATATTTAATTTTGATGTTAAGTAGAATGTAGCATCCCCCTTATTAATGAACTGTCAAATAGTTTTGCCATGTGCACACGGTTTATATTTTATTTTTTTTTTCTTATTTTTGTGTATCATTTAAATGTCTCCATTATGGTATTCTTTGCATGATAAATGTTATTGTTTTATAGGTGAAGAATGATTACTTAAAAATTGTTGTAAATGTTGATCAAGATTTAGCTATACATTTATGCTGCATTGAAATAAGGTAGTTACCTCTTATTTGTTTCACAACCCTAGTATTACATGCACATTTATCTTAAGTTTTATTTTGAAATGAGTATAATTTTTAGTTCTATTTTCCCCTAGAATATTTCTTTCTTTTCTTTTTTTGTGTGTGATTATTTAATAGTAAAAGCTAGAATGCACTGATTTTAAATTATATTTAAAAATAATCTATTAATGCACCCTCTGGACCGAATTTTATACCATAAATGGGCACATTAATATTCTCTTCTGCTTTACATGTGGCTGGTTTATGTTATAGGCTGTTACATTTTCACAAATTTCAGTCACATCAAGCATCTTATCACAGTATCACATTCATAAGCTATTTCCTGGGATTTGGGACCTTTCTGTCCACACCAGATAGTTTACTCATTCAGTAGTTACTATACCTGGAACTACATGTTTCCCATGCGGTTGTATTTTATATCAAAGCCTCTGGGGATCAGCCAAACCTTCTTATTAGGTTAAAGCAGGGGTCCCTAACCTTTTTGTACCTAAGAGCACATTCTAGAATACCGGTCGGACGGCGGGTACCATTTATTTTTTCAAGGGGAATTTATAGTTGGACATAGTTAATAATACATACACATAATATACACTGCTGGCCACTGTAAATGCAACACCCTGAAGGAAACATGCAAATAACATGAAATTTACAACATGCATTAGCAGAGGTGAGATATGCAAATGATTAGAATTTCAGCGCAGACGCACATCACGCGCGCCTGTGGCGCCACTTCAAAGCGCTATTTAAGGCTTGGAGATTTCAACGATTTCAAGTTCGGCAATTGTGTTTTTCTTGTGGTTTTTTCAAAAGAAACGATCAATTATGCCTCGTCGAAAACAGCGATCATCTTTTGATCAAGTATCCGAGTTCGACAGAGGAAGGATAGTGGCCTACCGAGATTGTGGATTATCTTTCAGGGAAATCGGTAGTCGTGTTGGACGAAATCAAACAACTGTAATGCGGATATATGATCGTTGGATGCAGGAGGGTACGACGGACCGGCGTGTTCGATCGCATCCACCTCAGCGCACCACTTCACGTGATGACAGGCAAATTGTGCGCATGGCAGTGACGGATCGCTCAATCACATCACATCATGAACCATAGCACAGCACATGCAGTCTGTAACGCATCATCCAGTGTCTGCGTGTACCATTCGACGCCGTTTACAGCAGAGTGGTCTATCCGCAAGACGTCCATTGCTTTGTCTACCCTTGGCGCAGAACTACAGACATCTCCGCCACCAATGGTGCGATGACAGAAGGATGTGGACGACAGAATGGAATGAAATTGTCTTTACTGACGAGTCATGCTTCCGTCTGCAACACCACGATGTTCGCATTCAAGTCTGGAGACACCGTGAAGAGAGGATGCTGAACAGCTGTGTTATGCACCGCCACACTGGTCCTGCACCGGGTATTATGGTATGGGGCGGTATTGGATATCACTCTCGCACACTTCTAGTGTGCATTGCCGGTACTTTAAACAGCCAGCGCTACATCTCCGAGGTGTTGGAGTCAGTTGTCCTTCCTTAACTTCAGGGCTTGCCCACTTCCATATTTCAACAGGATAATGCCCGACCACACGTGGCACGCATTGTCCAACGGTTCTTCGTCAATCGCCAGATTGAATTGCTTCCCTGGCCGCCTCGCTCTCCGGATCTTTCGCCGATAGAAAACATGTGGTCCATGGTTTCTCTACGATTGACCCAGATTCCATCCCCAGCTGCTACAGCAGATCAACTTTGGCAACGTGTGGAAGCTGCTTAGTCTGCTGTACCCCAAGAACTCATCCAAAGTCTCTTTGAATCAATGCCAAGGCGTATGGCAGTGGTGATCTCCAACAATGGCGGCTACTCTGGCTACTGATTTTGGCAGGAACCACACTTCACAGAAGTCTATAAATTTAATCATTTGATACTTGGTCAACATGTTATCTACAAAATAAATTTTGTTGTGATATCTCTTGTCTTTCTTGGTGTTGCAATTTGGGTGGCCAGCAGTGTACAAAAAAAAACATATAATTCCAAAAATATAATTTAACATAAAAAAATTATTGTTAATATTCTTGTGTAAAATAAATGATTACTGAATAATGTGTACGAAATCTACAAAGTATAAAAATTCTTTATAAAAAATGCCGTTTCTACTTTTGTGTGGTTAATCATTAAAAATAAGAAAACTTTTACATAGCATTTTATTGAAAACTGAAATATTTTTATCGTCGTTGCACAGCGGTGGGCACACGTAAAACGATCAACGGGCGCCATGGTGCCCGCGGACATAGGGTTGGGGACCCCTGGGTTAAAGAGAAGTATTCGATTTTGTACAGGACTTTCTCCATCATATTGAAAAAGATAGGGCTTCTGCAAAACTATGTCTAATACTGTAGGATTAGTCCCAGGAAAAAGTTCATCAGTGTGATACTGCCATTATTATTTTCTTTAAACTTAGACTGTCGGTATGCACAAGGGATGAGCATGGAATAATAGTTTATGAAAAATATTTTATAACTCTACTGTTTGTTCACTCTGAGAATTGTGGACTATATGTATTTAGAGAAGTTTTGCTCAATAATTTTTTATGAATAAGCATTTTTTCTCAGGGCATGTTAAACCTTTAAATTTTGACTTGCACTTCGCAGGACCTTTCAGGAACTTCATTTCGCAGGACCTTTCTAAATTTTAGAATTTACATAGATTTTCTGGAAAATTTCAAAATTTTCTTTTGATGGTCAGTATGTATATATTACTAAAGTAAGTGAGCAATTATAGAGGATTAGTGTTTTGGCCTTTTTAAGGGATTAATAATTAGTTGGAGAACAAAATACTTTTCAATATTCAATGGGTGACTGTACTTTTTAAATTATTACTATTCTGATAAAAAGCTTTATTTGTTTATGTAAACCAAATAGCTTTAAAAGGGGTACTTAAAAATGGTAGGTAATAAAAAATGATTTGTGTGTTTAGTTGTATAATAATTTTCTATGCCTGGACCAATGTAAAAATCATTAATGTTTAAAAAAGCAATTTAAATTTTTAACCATTTCATATCTTTTATAAAAATTTAATTGAAACATTTTAATATATCCAAATCATCTATTTATATGTTAAAAATGTCATGTAAAGACAGCCTAAAACATGTTGAAATTTTTCCCCAAATTGCTAAAACATCTGTTTAATTTCTTAAATCATATGAATATTAATAATTTAATGAATGAACTATATCATATGTAAAGTTACCAGTTTTGAATTTAAACCTCATATGCATATACAGGGAAACTTACATAGCCAACCACCCCTATTTGATGCCCCCCCCCCCCCTCAAAATGGCCACTTTTTTTGGAACTGTGATTGGCTGCCATAGAGAAGTTTCACTGTACATGAAAACTAAAAATTGTTCTCTATTCATATTGAAACATTTCCAGGAGGTTTTTCAAAGACATGACACACATCGCTCTGGATAAAAAGTCTAATTTTGAGTTCCTAGAAAGGGATGTAGGCTTACACAAGTTCCTGCCATCATCTGTGATAACCAGCAACAAAGTGAGTCTAAAGATATGTTATATCTACTCTGTTCTCTTTAGCCTTTTTTCAATAAATTATTACATTTTTGCAGCTTTTTTTGTTTTGTCTTTCATAAAAAAAAGTTTTATGAAAGTTTATTAATATCTTAGATGTAAATAGAAACCTAAAATAAGAAAGCTGTTTAAAATTTGTTCTTCGTATTTTTATGCAGCTATTTTTTATTTATTGTCAAATATTTTAACATTGTATTGTATCTATTTATTATTTTTTACAACTTATATAATAAGTAATTTATTTATTTGGCATGATAATTTCAGTTTTAAATGTTTTGTTCCTTTTTTTAGCCTAAAGCATTGCGTAAAATGATTCAAAGTCAGTTCAAACGGTTTGCCTCTTTATCTGAGGTTGACTGCATGTTTAAATTTCTTGAAATGGTCCATCCTGTTGTTAAATATGATAGAGAAACATTTAAATGTGCTCTAGGGGTAAGTTAGGTTTTCATATTAAATAAATTGTCAGGCATTATTCTCAAATTCTGTAGTTGATAGTTTATCATTTTTCTTTTCTGTTTCATTCTAGACTGGTTGGAGTGTTCCAGTAGAACTTGTTGTGGGTTCTGAAGTTGGAATTAGTTTTCTTACAGATCCAAATGCATCTGTAAGTATCAAGTTACATTACTTTTAACTGTTATTATTGATTTATGCCCTATCATATAAAATTTTAATTAAAATTGAATAGTATTTCTGCTATGTTGACAGCACTCTCTAATTGATTTAAGAAATTTCATTTAAAAATATTTTGTAGAGAAAAAAGTAAAACCTGTTATAGAATTTATCTTCAGCCATTCTACTTAATATTAATAAGCTTCGTGTTTTTAAGTTTAATAGTTATACTAAATCTTAGTTATTTATTGATTTGGTAATTATACTTATTTATTGACTCTGTGCTTTCAACTAATCAGTTACATATCCTTTGTGAGTGTGTGTTGATTTTTAGGCACAATGGCCACTTAGATAAGTTTTGGGTAGCAAGGGATTTATATTAATTGTAGCTCAATTGTAAAGCATAAAGTTGATATTTTCTCTATACAACTGCAAGCAGGGAAAATACCTTTGGGTGTATAAAAATTCTTTTGTCACAATTAGAATATACTCCTGTGTGAATTTTTGTTGTACATCCTGATTTTTAGATCTCATTGGAGGCATCTAAATGGTATTCTAGGTAGCTGACTGAAAATGGCATTGGTCGCAGTTTATAATATAATAAAAAAATTTATTCATTATTTATAATAAATTGTTCTGAAATTCAGCAACTATCATGTTTAGTATGAGGGGTTTTTGGTTTAGTTTGTTTTGGTTTGGAGAGCTATGGTAAATTTTTGCGATATGAAGGCTAATTACGAGGACTAGCTGCTTAACCCTTTCGTGGCAAACATCACATATATGTGACAGCATCTATCCGCATTTTCTCCCGGCTGTCACGCCAGTGTGCCAGAGAGAAAATACTTCTGCTATCAACTGGCATGTATTTGTGACACTAGATCAGAATGTTTTATTTGTTAATTTTTAGGGCACTAGATGGCACCTTATGTCTATGGAATTCAGAATACACATAGTTGGGACTTGTTATTGAAATAAAGAGGGATATAACTCAAGTGCTGGTGGTAGTTTTTTTGTAAACAAATTGAGAGAGCTATTTATTGCCATTAGCTGTCAGCGGTTAGGGCATTTAAACTTTGCACGTGTTCTTTATTTTCAAGTAATTTCGTTTTTCATTTGGTGTGGGATTATAGCGTTGGCCATAGGGGTTCACTGTTTAGTTTTGAGCTGCAATCAGACCCTGATGCTATGAGATTTCTGATTTACACTGATAGTTAATTAAATACTATAAAAAATATTTTAATCTGTAAAACAAAAATTTATTAATAGAGAAATTATAAATGAATGTGTATATAACCCATATATAGCTTAAATATAAAGCTTTGTTCAAAAATGTTACTTTTTGGCTAATTTTTCATAAAATTAGGCTTAGTGTTTAAAAGGCAGCCAGCCTAGAGGGATCATTCATTGGAAACGCCTCCAGCCTCAGCGGAAGGTGCGTGATCGCAACAGCCATCACGAAAGGGTTAAAGCTGATTCTGAATGCCTACCATGCCTAAAGTGGGATGTCCATGTAAATGTCCATGCCTAAAGTGGGACACAAACCCACAGAGTAGTGCTGAATGCTAACACCCTAGCCAATCAGCCATTGTCCGGCTGGTATTAGTCAGAAAAGTCTGCTTTTATCTTTCAATTTCACAGTTAATTTAAGGTACAAGCAAAATAACTTTCTAATATAATTGAAATCAATGCCAATAATTAGTATATATTTGGTGTAACTACCCAAAATCATTCATGTGAAACATTCTTCAGGTTGTTGACTGCATGTTGATGATTGTGTTTTGATTTTATTTCACCAGTTTTATCTAATTTTTAGCTAATGTTTATGTTTATTAAATCATTTTGTTTTTTAAAATAAGCTCTTAGTTCAGATGATTGTTTGATCTTGGCCTGATGATGAGAAATTTTATTTATCTATCCTTATTCAGTATATTTAACTTATCTGTTTTAGAAAGTAATGCATCAAACTATACTTATATATAAGATCTATGTATAAATTAGAAAAAATTCTATAGTAGTATGAAGTGGAAATTTAAAAAAAAAGTTTAAAGATCTAAATTACACCTCTGTGATTCAAACAGTTATTCATGCATGAAGATATTATATTTATTGAAATTGGGTACCATACTAATTCAGAATGAGCTAGGTAATTTTCAAAATTTTCTTTTTCTACTTTAAAGTCAGCATAATTGTATAGCTGTTTCAGTTTTAACTTAGAACATAATTAACATTTTTTAAGAGCAGCAGTGGAATTCATCATCTCCTATATAGTAAATCTTAGCTGAATAAAATTTATTTCAACTTACTGTATCATATTGTTTTACCTGCATATATTTTTTCTAACAATCTTTCACAATTGTATAAGTACTATTGTTATACTGAGGATGTTTAAGAAGGTTACTCACTGTACCCTTGTCATTTCGTGAGAGCTCTACCCGTGTAAATTGTCTGAAGTAAATGCCTTAAAATAATTTTCTCTTGAAGTGAATTAATTCTAACAGACAGGAGAAATAAAATTGAAAATATAATATTTTGTTTATGGGGAAACAAAAGCATTATATCTCCTAAGAGTGTGTCTAGAAGGAAAAAAATCCATAAAGCATAAAAAATAAGTAAAATTTCAATGTATGAGTTAATTTTATATTATTGTTACACTTTCATGCGTTTGAAGTATATATTAAACTGTATACTTATATATTAAACTGTAACTGTCTACTAGAATGATTTATCTGTAACTAAAGGTTTCAGTTATTCTTCAAAATGCCCCTTATGACATGGTTTTGTCTTCCTGTATGAGAAAGGGAATATTTAGGGGTCCTTTTTATGAACACCCTGCCCTTAGTTACATCCAGAGTATAAGTGTATGCAACTGAGGATTTTTCAAGTTTTTTTAATATATATTTCCTGCTAAGTTATTTTTATTAATTTAGCTCCTCTTAAAAATAAATTAGCACTATCACTTGAGCTTTTCCACCCCTTTTTCCTAGCCCACTTACATGGCAAGTTTTCAGAAAGTTCAGAATATACACACTTTGATTACATCTGATGTAACAACTGGAAGCAAAGCAGTTCTTCAACTCAAAATTGATGGAGCTGCAGAGGTTAGTATATCAGAATTTTCATTGATTTGAATACTTTTTAACTGATTTTGTATTATTGTCATTACTAAAAGAAGAGAAATGTTCAAGTAATTTTTGCAGTGTTTGCTAGTATGTGATGACTATGTTACAGAACTTCCAGATGTGCAGTTTATGAGATATTTTCAAAATAAAGCAATTTCCTTTAATTATCTTTTCACACCCTACTGACCTTATAGACGGACAAAAGATGACTGCAGTGCTCTCAGTTGTCCAGCCAGCTTAACATTATTAATGATTTATGTCCATACATTATTTACCTATTACTTGCAGGATATTAAATAAGATCATTACCCTGGTAGGAATTCTGGCAATTTGGTTCCTGGGCTTTATTTATTTACTTACTTACTTTTGATAATTTCTGGTTACTTACAATGTATATTCTTTGGTCATTTTTACTAAGTCCATTTTTAACATTCCATCTGCTTGGGAAGCTATCTGATTTTTTTAACCTTAATTTGCATTTGTTTTATAACTTAAAAGTATTTAGAAAATTAAAAAAAAAATATTTCTATTCTATTTTTTATCAATTTCATTATTTCTTTTTTAAAAAGAAATCAGTATTAGTTTTATTTTTTATGATGCTCTTGTGTCTTTAGAAGAGGGGATGTTATATCTTTATTTTGTGTATCTTATGTTTTCTTGGTTGGTTTTTTTTTCTTGTTTCTTTTATCTGATTTATTTCAGTTGACTTTTTCTTCCATTTGTTTTTGGACATGATAGTGTTTTTCCCTATGGCAATTTCATTGCATCATGTTATTTTTGTGGCTCCTGAAGGAGAAAGCAGTTTGATAATGTTTCAAATTAAATGAATTTTAAGTACTATAATGAAAATTTATGGTTACTTTAGGTTTATATGTTGAAGTGTATAGAAGTATGTTATAAGCACCCCTGCATAAAATTTGAATGCTGCTGGTTTGTAATAGATTTTTGCTAGCATACTGGTTTATCTCCACTTAGACGCATTATCTTGTGTTATGTTATACTAGTTACAAAAGGATCATATTTTTCAATTTTTATCTTTACTGTTGATTTGATAGGTATTGCAGTATGCATTAATGAGTGTGCCTTGTGATTCTAATTTTTAAAATAGCATTATTTAAATAACATAAGTTTATTTGATAACCAGATGAAGTTTACAACTTGACTATTAACACATAGGACGAATCTGTTTTTAGATTTGTCATGAAATTCATTTTGATTTTTTAACACTCATAAATTGGTTCTTTTTATATCATAATGTATACATACATATTTTAAACATTCATTTTTTTTCAGATGTTGAGTATATCATGCCCTTCAACTGTTGTTGCTGAAAGCATTGCTAGCCTTATTGATGGTTACTGTCAACTTTTTCATGGTACTAAAACTTCCTTTTGGAGTCAGAAAGGTGAGAAATTCTGTCTTGTGTAACACAGCTTTACAAATTATGACATTTAAATTTTTGTTGATGTTAATAGTAAATTTTTTAAATTTATTAAATTCCTTAATTTTCCTGATTACTGAATAAGTGAACAGTATTTAATTTTGTAGTTGAAACTTAAATCTAACAAATGAAGGAAAATGAAATATAGTAATCTTAAGAATTGATTTTAAATTATAACATCTCTGTTCTCAATGACAACATTATCACTGATTAAAGGATTGTTTCTGAAAGATTTAAAGAAATAAAAAGTCTTATGATTGAAACACTTTATCACAAGATATTCCTTCAAAAGAAAGAAATTACCCCCCCCCCCCTCCCTGTCCTGAAACAGCTGAATCCAGAATCTTGTACGTAGCCCATTTAACTATGTAGCACAAGAGCTTAAGTTAGACTCAAGCAATTCTGTCAAAATCCATGATTCAAAGAGCATAATTGTGTAAAATATAGTAGCAGTGCTTCAATAAAACTGAATTATAAGAAGTTTTTTAAGACTTGAATACTAAAGTAACAAAGTATGTTAGTTTTCTTGCTTAACACTGAATTAGTGAAGTATTTAGAAAGAAAAGTATATATAATATATTGAATCTGGAACATTATAAATTTATTATAAATTTTGAATAGTTAAAATTGAAGGTTCAAATTCTATGAAAAATGTTTAAGTTACTAATTTTACTTTTATAGGTAAAGTTTTTACAATATTGATTAAATAATTTTAACCCTCTAAGTATTTGAGACATTATTCTGGTTACCTACCTGCAGTTTGAAATAAATTTCCCTTGGATTATTGTATCCTGTAATTTTTTGTTCAGTAGCATATGAACTAGTCTACCTTAGACTTTACAACATCAAGCTAAAGGATGGAATAGTTCATTGCAAATCCTTTTCAAGCTGCAAAAAGGTATGGGGGAAATACAGTCTAAATTGCTTACAGGGTTAAGTAGTTAAAAAGCTTTAACTAATTTCTTGCCATTTTTATTTCAACAAATTTTGTAAGAAAAAAGGTATTGTTAACTTCTTGTGGAAGTAAGCAATGATATTTGTAAACCAGAAACTACCAGATAATTTTGTTGCTGATATAACCATCAGAATGGTCATTATTCATAAGTATTACTTGTAAATTGACAATGTGTTTAAACTGATTTCTATCTTAGCATAGCCTGTTTTGGTTTTTTTATAAGAGTTGATTATGAACTTATTTATAAATATTGTTTTGAGATAAAAGTTGTTGACATGTTGAAATTTAACAATTTTAATAGCATGATAAAGCTTTATCTTACAAATCAAATATAAATGAAAAATATATTTGATACTGATAAATGTTCTAAATATTTTAAAAGAAATGTGAAATCTATTTTAGAACTTATTTATAAATAATTATTTTAACATACCTGGATTGGGTGATTTGGTAAGCTAAGTACCTGATGTTGAGTTTTGCTGTTTTGAATTTTTTGTCAATTTCTTTGAAGGATTGTCTAGTTCCAGGGTATGTCAGTCCAAATGATATCATCTTTTGAAAACAGTCCTTTATTTAATCTGGTACTGAGAACAATCATGATATACCTATTGATACTAATATTAAAGCTTGTCAGTGTGAAATACTTGTTTGTTATACACTATTAATTATGTTGGCACTGTTGCTAAACAGATGCTATCATTAATATTTACTTCCTTAGTTTTTTGAAGTAGGTTTTCCTCCATTTGTTACATTTCAGCTTTAACTTATGTATGGTGCTCTTCTTTCATTGGAACATGTTATATTTTGTGAATGTATTTATATTAAAACTCCACTTCATATGACTTTGTATTTGTAATATCATAGATATGTCTAGGTTCAGACAGTACTAATGCATTTTATATATTTTTTCAGGCTCTAGAATATCTAATTCAAGGTAAGTGAAAAATTGGATGTAAAAAAATTATTCATAATGCACTTTATTATTTGTTGTTGTGAAGGGAGCTATTTGTTTATCAAACATTTTTATTTAAATTTTGTTGTTATGGCTTGCAAATTTCTTTTGCAGTTTGTTATATGTTATTATTATGTATAACAAAAAATTAAAGATCTATGAGGATAATATAATGAAAATAATAACAAACCGTATTAGTGGAATTATAATAAATATGAGATAAGAATGTTGAAGAAACAATCCTTAGCAGGAGTTAATTTTGTATGTATTGGCTTTATATTGTGAGGAGAGTTATGCATTTGTATCTTATCTAAGGGAATAAAATTTGCACCCTTTTTGGGGGGTGGGTGAGGGATGCTATGGGAGGAGTGTTCATAACTTACTAACTGAAAATTTTCGGTATATTTTTCTCTATCATCTGATATTTTATTATGTTGAAATAAAATCCACTATGATTTCTTGAATCAAATGTTTTCTATATTATATAATTGTAATTATATATTTATAATCACACAAACTGTTTTTCAAATCTATCTCATTTTGAATGCCTTTTTTAAAAAAATGAATATCTAAAGATTTATTATGTTATGCAGAAACCAATTTTAATTTCAAAGTGTCTAATGTTTTTGTTGTTTAAGTAGCACAAAAGCCTCTAGCGTTTGAAATCTTGTACCAAATGAAGTTTTCTTGGTAATGTAACGTAAATTTAGCTGTTCATTTAATTTCATTTCTGTATAAGTCTTACCTGAAACTTTCTTGTTGTTCCATAGAAAATATAGCTGATCTTTTAATTCTCATTTAATCATATTTTTTTTTATTTGCTAATCGATGCATATTGATTTTCTCTCATTTTCAGGTTTGGAAGCTCTAGAAGTTTTGGGAATTCAGCTAGCCCTGGAATCAGAAAACAGGGAATTAAATTTGGAGGTGAATTATTTTAACTCATTTAAAATCAACATGTGTGAAATCCCTAGACAAATACAATCTCCTTAGACAATACAAAGTTGAGTCTCCAATCAACTTTAACATTTTCAATGTTTTGTTTGATATAAGGGGGTTACTAGTTTCTCAGTGGATTATTTTTAACTATGACCATACAGGAAGTAATTTATATAAATAATTTTTAATTATACAATATTTGTTGGTAATGGAATTTCATTCCACTTGAAGAAAACAAAAGTTCAGAATATTTTGTATTCATAATACAGTAAGTTCTTGACATACGTGGTTAATTTGTTCCAGAACACTCCACATATGTAGAAAGTGTATAAGTCAAAATTTGCCAGGTAATGCTGAGCACATGTCCCACAAATTGAGCATGAGTGGCCGGCACCTGTGTGACCCACCCCTGGATTCCTGTAAGCTTTTTGACCACCATCGTATGGGTGATAGCAGCAAGTATAAATGACAAAATATTGAAATAACATTGTTTTTTAATCATTTTCAGTGAAATACTTTTTATTTAAATATGGAAATGGTACACACATATATTATATTATACAGTACACGTGCTGGGTGGAAAAAATGGGTTTTGTTTTTAAAAGATTTTTCAATATTTATGATTAAAATAAACAGGGTTTGATTACTAATTAGTTATTACCCATTACTTAATTACCCAGGTTCGTTTTAACCCCAGCATGTAAACACTGTAGAGAAGATAGACACAACTTAAATGTTTTTATATAAATGATGAGGACCAATATTTAAAAATTAACAACGAATATTTATTACACAAATAAACAGTTAAATTACAGTATTAAAATGATTATTTGATCAAATTGGGTCCTCACCGGATAAAACAAGGTATGTATCATTTACGGGATTTTTATTTAAATTTAAATCTTAAAATAGTACTGTCAACAGGCAACAGAAATGTAAAGACTGACTTACCCCAAATCGGCGTTGCTACGGGAACATTATTATTGTTCCATCTTTTTCGCAGGGGGGGTTCGAGAACCCCACCCCAGAGCGGGGCCCGAAGGCCCTTTCCTCACTGCGAAAGAATCTCGTCTGCAAACTTTTTCTCTAACCCCGTATCATTTCTACCCCTTAATATTTATCTCAACTTTTTGCATACATGTTTTCACCTTCCAATCACAGTATTTTCTTCTCCATATAAACTCCACCTACGTCTTAAAACCCTTTTCTAGTGGCCCTAATATTTCTCTTTTATTAAAATCACACTTCTCATTGGACCTATACTAAACATTTTCATATTCTTTCACATTTTTCCCCTGCTCCTTTCTACATTTTCTTATATTTTACTTTCTAACACCTGGTCAGTTTTATAACATCTTTTCCTGACCATGATCCGACAATACTGCTATTGTTGCGTAAATTTCACTACAATCCTTTCAATTCTTATTCCTTATTCTAAGGGGCTTTTTCGACTGACCCTCGTCCAACGCAACTCTTTTATCATGGGGGCCTTTTAACTAACCGCGATCTAATTTTACTACTGTGCCTTTTCTTATGGGGGCCTTTTATATGGGAGCGGCGGCTATTTCCAAACCTTTCCCTCTCTACCATAAATATATTTTTATTGCGTACGTTTCCCTTTTCTAACAATCTTTTAAACTTATGTAAAAGGCCTTTTCTTATGCTTTCACTACATTTTACAATGCATAAAAGAATCTTGAAATGCCTTGTAGCTTTTAACAAATCTGCGAAAACCTTTTGCTGGCTTAAAGAGCCAGCAATACTCACAAAAGTGTCAGAAAAAGAAAAAAAAATTTAAAAAAAAAGAAAAAAAAGTTGTAAGTCCCGATTTTAGATTTAATACCTAATTGGTTGAGAGACCTACTACTAACTGGTGGAGGACCCAAATTGAAATGATAAACATACATATATAGCACAAAAATACCAGGTTATATATATATACAACACACAAAAAAAAATTATCAAATTCTAATCAATGTAAAAGTAGACTCGTTAGGATAATATTCTTAGTAAAATTTAACACTTTCAACCAAGATAAATGGCTTCTTTTTCCAAAATTAATCCTGATAGTAACACTTGTGCTTAAAGTGTTCAAAAAATAGGTATTAATATAGGGGAAAATTATCCAGTAGTAATATAATATAAAGCATAAATAAGAATGAAAAAATTATAAGAGTACAATAAAATTATAAATAATGCCCAGACACAAAATTTGAGTTGCTGAAAAAAAAAATTGATATAACCAATGTTAAAATAAGCTTACTAGAAGCAACTCGTAGCATATATGCATACTGGTAACCAACCTAAATAACATTTTGTACCTAAAAGTAATTAATACTAATTCTTGAGCTGAAGGTATGCAAAAGAAATGGGTATAAAAATTAGAGCATCATAATAATATATAAAGTGCAAATAAAAATAACTGGTTTAGAATAAAGAAATGAATTTAAAATAATTAATGTCCTGAGTATATATTTAACGGGATAAACAACATCAAGTAACCATTTTTTTGGGGGGGAAACTTGTATAAAACGTTGAATCCACTGGAAGGAAAAATGTTCTATGGAATATATATAGTTCTTGAAATGACAGCACTCACAACGGAAAATTCTAAAGTTAATCGATGAACAGTGTCGACGGATTAAGAGCTAGGTTCTGGTGAACACAGTTTCTTGGACGGGAAAATTGTCCGTGGCATGTTGAATTACTCCAGCAACGTCCACAGTGCAATCGTAAGACCTAAAGAGTTGGGTAACACTCTGATGCACAAGAGAGTATCGACGAACTAAGAGCTGGCCTCTAAAACCAGTCAAAGACCACTATTTCGTCTGGCTCACACGAGAGTTAATTACGTGCACTATCTGCAAGCGCACTGCCGATGAAACGAGCGCCGCTGTCGATTACTACAGGCATGTATGAAGATGAAGAAGATGCACGTCCCTCTGTAGATGAAAACAAACACTGTCGTACATTCCGCAAAATCTAGAAATCGTCGTAAAACGTAGGAGACTGCAATCAATCTCACTCTCCGTGGCATGAACCGCTCGCCCGATGACTCGACGAATAACTCGTACACGACACTGCTGGCCTTAAAACTCGGCCGCAATGTGGAGATTTTTAAAGTTCTTGTGCTACTAGAGCAACATCACTCATGTGACTTCATGATGAGAGCTTTAAACAGCAACTTGAAAGGTTAAACAAAAATTGTGGTTCCCAGGAAAGCACCAAAAGTAAACAACATTGAGCTATAGGGTAAAGTCTATCTTACAAATCATGTTGAATTGACAGTACAAAAAAAAAATTCTTAGTCGTATAAAGGTTAAAATTAAAATAACTGTATATTTAATAATTGTTAGTCATTAAATTAAGACATTATTCTCTTATAATGTAAAATATAAAAATGTCCCCTTATATTCATAAAGAATGAGGGAAAAAAATGATTAATTATCTAAATGAATATCTATTATGGCATACCTTTGTATAAAACAACCAAATATCTAATGATATTGTAACACATCATAGTTATCATTATTAATAATATTACTATTATTATACACACATTATATATACATTTCTGTAGAATGCCTGTTTATGCATTCATGTACTGTGTTAGAGAAAAAAAAATATTTATAATAAAGAAAGTGAACGCAAAATCTATATATACGAACAACAATGACAGGTGATCAGTCCGCCAAAACAAGATATATTAGAAGTTACATCCAAAATTTTAAAATTTATTTTGTTTTTGATTTGTTATTTTAGAGTTAAACAAAAATGCAAACTAAATTTTTGAAACATGAGATGAGTAATAAAAGCAAAAGAAAGGAGAGAAATTGTATATTTCGATTTTTTTTTTTAAAAAATAAAAGAGAACCCTAGTATAATGATAGGGAAAATTATGACGAGAGAGGAAAAAAAAAATTATGTGTTATAACTCTCTTATTGACATGACAATTGACATTCGATTAAAGTTAAGGCTAAGAAACGACAGATAATTGTCTAATTTAAAATGCATTAAGTATTTACAAAAAGAAATTAATTAATAACAATTTGAAATCAAACAATAATAATAAACATATATAAATAATAAATAGCAAAAGAAAGAAACGTATGTAAGAACAAGAAAAAAAAATTGAAAAAATAAAAGATAACGCTAAGAGGTGCGTTCGCATCTCCATTCATAAGAACGAATTTCAGAATATCGCGATTCTCGCGTGGGAAATTTCGAAAAAATTCCATTCTTCACTGTTCTCCGTTATCTGTCCGCAACGATCAAATATCGTCTTATAAATTTACGAACCAGAGAGTTAATTGTAAGTGAAGCGATTGTGAATTTCATCTGTTCTCCTCTTATAGGAGACAATTTTCAGAAAATCAAAATTCATTCATTATTCCCCTTGCCTATTCATTATTATGTTAAATTCACTCATTAATAACAGACATAGAAGATGAGTTTAAAAAAAAAACAGAAAACGCAATAAAAATAATTACATAAATAATAAAAAGAGTAAATAAAAAGCAAAAGAGATACGTTTCACTTCTACTTTCTTTAAACCGTACTCAGCACGGCCTGAAGATATTGTTTGACTCCCCCCATCGAGGAACAACAAGCAAACAGTACATAACTATACGCAATTCGAAAACCCGATGCTTCGCTCTATCACTATAGCTCTAATTCATAGCTACTGTGAAAAGAATTTCCCTCTTCTCTCCCGGCCAAAACGGAACGCAGGAGAAACTTGAAAAGGAACAAAAACCGCAACTGCAGTCCCCTCTCTTCGAAGGGCAATATTCTATTCTTCGCCCCCTCTTATGAGAGCACAATTCTTTAGAAAGTGACCAATTTTTGCCCACTAAACAGTTCAAATCGTGCACTATTTATCGCCTTTCCCTAAATTGGGATGAAATTATTGAGCCAACGGGCGTCGCTATAATACACTAAATACATTAAAACAATAAAGGAAATTCAAACGTCTAAAAAAAAAATAATATCCTCCTTAACCATTTTTTGTACCATAAGCATGCACAATTTAAATTTTAATCACAGAAGATAAAGATATCAACATACTCTAATTACATCCTAACTACGAACACATAAATCCTAAAATCTTAATAGAAATTTTATAGCAAACACATAGAAAGAAAGAAAAAAAAAGTATATACATGCATAAACCGTAATGAAATTTCTAAATCCCCATTAATGTTATATACATCCCATTATATACATCAAAACACAAATATAATAGATTAAAACATGACTGTCTATCAAGAAAAAAAAATTCTCTTAACCATTAATGTACTAATTATATCATTGCTCTTAAAAGTACGGCATAATATAAAAATAAAAATTTTAAGATACACAAAAAAAATCTGGACTAAAGTCACACACATGTCAAATTGAAATAAAATTGCTAAATTCTAATTTTACCAATAAATTACCTAAAGAATCAAGCATTAGACTCTTAAGAGTCAGGCATGTTAATCAAAAAAAAAAATTGATATACATATATTCTACTGACAGAAATGTGCATATAATAATAAAATGATTTTTCCTGATATATATATAATATATACATTTGAAAGGAATATTAAAACACATACATTTTATAATAATAACGATATGCCAATACAGGTATTCACAATTTTAAACACATTAAGAAAATAATTTAAATTCTTGTATTTGATCAAGAATTAAAACAATTAATAATAATAAAAAAATTGCATCATCATAGTATACAACATGTCAAAAAAAAATCCTAATTTAAACTAATGAAAAATAAAAGAGGTGAATATTTACTGTGTCTATATTTTTTTTTTTCTACAGATATTCACTATAAAAATTAATATCCTTATAGAAAAAAATTTTCTTTTTAAAACCCAAGTGATTACAGAAATCAAATGGAATGGTCACGGCAACCATTTGCTGGGTGGAAAAAATGGGTTTTGTTTTTAAAAGATTTTTCAATATTTATGATTAAAATACACAGGGTTTGATTACTAATTAGTTATTACCCATTACTTAATTACCCAGGTTCGTTTTAACCCCAGCATGTAAACACTGTAGAGAAGATAGACACAACTTAAATGTTTTTATATAAATGATGAGGACCAATATTTAAAAATTAACAACGAATATTTATTACACAAATAAACAGTTAAATTACAGTATTAAAATGATTATTTGATCAAATTGGGTCCTCACCGGATAAAACAAGGTATGTACCATTTACGGGATTTTTATTTAAATTTAAATCTTAAAATAGTACTGTCAACAGGCAACAGAAATGTAAAGACTGACTTACCCCAAATCGGCGTTGCTACGGGAACATTATTATTGTTCCATCTTTTTCGCAGGGGGGGTTCGAGAACCCCACCCCAGAGCGGGGCCCGAAGGCCCTTTCCTCACTGCGAAAGAATCTCGTCTGCAAACTTTTTCTCTAACCCCGTATCATTTCTACCCCTTAATATTTATCTCAACTTTTTGCATACATGTTTTCACCTTCCAATCACAGTATTTTCTTCTCCATATAAACTCCACCTACGTCTTAAAACCCTTTTCTAGTGGCCCTAATATTTCTCTTTTATTAAAATCACACTTCTCATTGGACCTATACTAAACATTTTCATATTCTTTCACATTTTTCCCCTGCTCCTTTCTACATTTTCTTATATTTTACTTTCTAACACCTGGTCAGTTTTATAACATCTTTTCCTGACCATGATCCGACAATACTGCTATTGTTGCGTAAATTTCACTACAATCCTTTCAATTCTTATTCCTTATTCTAAGGGGCTTTTTCGACTGACCCTCGTCCAACGCAACTCTTTTATCATGGGGGCCTTTTAACTAACCGCGATCTAATTTTACTACTGTGCCTTTTCTTATGGGGGCCTTTTATATGGGAGCGGCGGCTATTTCCAAACCTTTCCCTCTCTACCATAAATATATTTTTATTGCGTACGTTTCCCTTTTCTAACAATCTTTTAAACTTATGTAAAAGGCCTTTTCTTATGCTTTCACTACATTTTACAATGCATAAAAGAATCTTGAAATGCCTTGTAGCTTTTAACAAATCTGCGAAAACCTTTTGCTGGCTTAAAGAGCCAGCACACGTACATATAAAATATTATAAATTGCTAATATTTTATACACATACATAATTTAAAGTAATCTGATAATCTGCAGACATTCATGGGGCATTAAGGTATTTGTTCAGTGATGTTTGTCAAATAAAGCTTTCTTTTTCTTGTCATTAATCAATTGATATGCTAAAGCAGTCTATGAAAAATTAAAAATTACAACCACTTATCTACGAATCTGTTTAATTCAAGGACTTACTGTACTGTTGAATTATTGAGTAGGTGCTTAAACTTTTTCTCCAAAGTTTGTATAGTAGCCATAGAATTTTGCTAGAATTTATGATTTTGCTAAAAACTTGTATGTACCAAATGATTCTGATCTTTCTTTGAATTAGACTTTTTGATTTATGTATAAATATCACCATGTGTAAGCATTGTAACTAATGCAGTCATTCATCATTAATTTTTTTTTAAATACCTGTGTTTCTCATATTAAGATTTTAAGGAATTAAGTTTTTAATTGATAAAATACATTTTAGATGACTATGCTGAAATTGTTGAAGATGAAGGGGATTACTCTACTCCTGCTGGTATGTAAAAAAAGTCCTACCTTTTAATACTTTTTCTTACTTTTGAACCAAAATTTCTGTATGGTTTACATAAAATATGTCTAGATTTTTAGAGCATTTAGAAATATTAGCTGAATAGTTGCTTTTCTCATTTTTTTAAAAAATCACAATATTTTGATGTCCTTTTAGAGTGCATGCATAGTAAACATACTTAAGGTTTATTTATAAAATGTAGAGTTGATTTTGGATTGCTTTATTGTGAAGAATTGTTAGGTCCTTTTTGAATCACACAGTAGTTAAAGGCTTGAGTGCTGGTATTTAGGTTCAAATCCTGTGGTAGGCATGGGTGTTAGTAGCTGTTCAGTTTCAGCTTTAAACTGTTGGTTCTTGCTAATTGAGCAGTTATGCTGCTCAAGAAAGCCTCTAAACCAACCCAAAGTTGTGGATAAATATTGAATTGTATAGCACAGTTCTGATCAGAGACATAGTGCTTCATTCTCAAACCAAGCAATTTTTCAGTGCTGTTTTACAGTTTTGTGATTCTTATATTTATTAAGAAAGCATTAAAGGACAAAATATTTAATCAGTGAGTTGAAGTTTTGTAATTTTTTACAAGAAAAGTTTGCTAGATTTTAATTTTACTTTCTTTAAGTTGTATAGTTTTATAAGTTATAAATATGTTGTGATCAGTAAAAATAGCTTCCTATTATGTGCAATAGAAAGTGGGATCTTGTTCTGTCTAATTAACTGTTCTCCACATGTTTCTAGTTCATGATAAAAATTTGACGGTCTGAATAACTTTGATAACTGTTTGTCTCTTTAATTTAGTGAAAGACTATGAGCTGAAGAGGAGAGATATAATTTTAGGAGAAATAATTGGGGAAGGACAGTTTGGTGATGTACACAAAGGCACATATATTTCAAAGGTATGAGTTAAACTTTAATATATTGACCTTACCTTTTAAAATTATTCCATATATATAATATTATAGACATGCTCCAGGACTGAATCTGTGACTGTGGGAATGTCAAAAGGATCAGTAAGATACTTTTAGAGTAAATGTAAGACTTGAGGCTCACCAGAGCATTCCTGTGTATTTTTTTCTTCATGTCTGCATTTATGCACAAACATATTAATTTTTAAAATTAGTTAATCCAATATTAATAGGCACAAATTCTGAGTATATAAATTATGTGTCATAGCTAATTAAAAGAACTTACATCATGTTTGCTCACATGTAGGAGACATGTTCACCCCTCCTCAGCTTATGAACAATTATATTTTCTAATTAGTAGTTTCGTTCATGCTGCCCACATGGTATATTGGTTAGAATCATGCTCTTCCATGCTGTGGGCTCAGGTTCAAACCCAGAATAAGGCGTGGTCATTACCATGTTGTTCCCTTATAGAGAGCAATGCTGGCTCACCTAAATGGTGCTCCCATAATAAAGTAGCCAGCAAGACTGAGATGAATAACTAAAGGTGAATGTCTCACAATAAAGGCCTCTGCATTAGGAAAAACAACAAAAAATTAGTAGTTTCATTAGTGCAGTAAGTAAGCATGAGCATGTCACACTGAGATAGGAAAGTACAGTATTGTAAAACATGTGTGTGAAGTTAAACCCTAAGCCAATATTTCTGCCATATTCACTAGTGATCACAATGTACTATGTATAATAAAAGTTAATTTACTGTTCATCAATGCTTTTTTAGGAAAGTCTTAACAAGATCTCAGATTTTGATGATGTGTAAAAATCATTTCTTAAAAATTCCGTAAAGTAATTTAAATTATATGTGTTTATTTTGTGGGCTTATTCTCCACATTTTCTTAAAGTTTGAGTTTTAATTTGTACAGGATGGTCAGATGGTACCTGTTGCTGTTAAAACATGCAAAGTGGAAAGTGAAGAATCGATGGGTGAAAAGTTCTTAGAAGAGGCTTGTGAGTAGTGCTTTATAATTTTATATTACTTGTTTAATGCTTAAGATACATAGTAGATTACTTTTAAGAAGAAAAAGTAAATGACAGAGTTTGATTAAACTTTAGTTTTGTGAGACTTACTTTACCTGTTTCATTACATTTTACTATTACAATTATTTTTTTGATCAGACATTAAGTTACTTATTACTCTGAACATTAAGGGCTACAATTGGCATTTTATGAATTTGGTTAGATTGATTAAATTTACCTGTCATAATGCTGGTAATTTCAGGCTGTGTATAAAAGCTAAGAACAGTGTTTACAGTCCGGGAAATATTTTAAAACTTAGGAAAATTTGAAAAATTTTAAGCTCCTACATACCCTGTTGAAAGTATAGAAGGATTCAAAAGGTCTTGATGTAAAGTGCAAGACTTAGAGAGGTAGATGGGATATTAAAAAGTATTGTAGTGCAAAATTACTCAACAAGTTGTTGTCACATTTTTACTCATCATTTATTTTATTGTGCTTTTCTCGCATCATATAGTTTTAGCCTTACTATTTCCTCCATATATTCTAAAACTTTCTGTATCAGTTATGATTATCTGAAATTAGGTGTTCATTTTAAAAAGTCATTGATTTTAGCACAGATTTAGATTACTTTGTTTAGAAAAACTGATTTATGTTGTTTTTCAGTAAATGTATTGTTTTAATTATTGTTAAATGACAAGATATCCTCTTTGATGTTTCCGTATCAAAGCACTGCTTCCTTTCAGCGGATATAAAAATGTCTACAACCATTTTTCACTTTAAAGTACTCTTTTATCTGAATTAAAAGAAAGTTATTTGGATAATTTATTGTAGAAATTAAAAGTTATTATGGCTGAAGTGTTTCTATTTGTCAAGATTCTCAATTAATATAGATGTAAGAAATCTCAAAACTACGGAAAAAATTAAATCAAATTCTTTGAATTGTGTGAGAACTACGATAAAACATGCATTCTCATGTTGTTGACAAAAGAAAAACAATATTTTCTCTGCAATTTTCAGAGTATTTCGGAGTATCTTTCTCTGAAGTTAAAAGAAAAAGTATCTGATATCCAAACCCATATATAAAAGGATTTAAATATTGTTTACTAATCGCATGTATAATATGATATTTCAATACATTAAATTATAGTATGCTTTTGGGAGATATAGTTTGACTTGTGATTCATAAGTTTTTAAATACATGCCTGTGTTCATTTCCACTGGTGACAAATAAATGGCTTTTAAGAAATAAATGCCAAGAAATCATTAGCTATAGCTGAGAGTTTTGAATATTTTTTAAAAGATTGTTGGTGTTTTTACAGTGATGCTCTTATCATCATGACTAGCCAAACACCCTGGGGTGGACCATGGACTTCCTTAGGGTGTTTTTACTTTCCATCCTCCTCATAATCAGGCTTCTCCAATTTTTTTATTTTAATGGTTTTAAAATCATCCTTAATGCTATTAATCCATCTTAATCTATGAGGTAGGGTCAAAAAGTTCCTGGAATAGGTCAATTGCAAATTATTTAAAAATAGTAAAATAATTTTACCTTATTGGCCTTCAAAGTACTTTCCTTTTGCATCCAAGCACTTTTTCCAGCATTCGTATACCTGTTCAAAACACTCCTGGAATCCACTTTTTAAGACGTTCTTCAGTAGCTTTGTTGCATTTTCGATCACCTCATCTGGATCCACAAAACGGTTTCCCTTCAATTTCATTTTCAGCTGTGGAAACAGGTAAAAATCCGCTGGTGCTACACTGCTGTCCACCCAAATTGCAACACCAAGAAAGACAAGAGATATCACAACAAAATTTATTTTGTAGGTAACATGTTGACAAAGTATCAAATGATTAAATTTATAGACTTCTGTGAAGTGTGGTTCCTGCCAAAATCAGTAGCCAGAGTAGCCGCCATTGTTGGAGATCACCACTGCCACACGCCTCGGCATTGATTCAAAGAGACTTTGGATGAGTTCTTGGGATACAGCAGACCAAGCAGCTTCCACACATTGCCAAAGTTGATCTGCTGTAGCAGCTGGGGATGGAATCTGGATCAATCGTAGAGCAACCATGGACCACATGTTTTCTATCGGCGAAAGATCCGGATAGCGAGGCGGCCAGGGAAGCAATTCAATCTGGCGATTGACGAAGAACCGTTGGACAATGTGTGCCACGTGTGGTCGCGCATTATCCTGTTGAAATATGGCTGTGGGCAAGCCCTGAAGGTAAGGAAGGACAACTGGCTCCAACACCTCGGAGATGTAGCGCTGGCTGTTTAAAGTACCGGCAATGCGTACTAGAAGTGTGCGAGAGTGATATCCAATACCGCCCCATACCATAATACCCGGTGCAGGACCAGTGTGGCAGTGCATAACGCAGCTGTTCAGCATCCTCTCTTCACGGTGTCTCCAGACTCGAATGTGACCATCGTGGTGTTGCAGACAGAAGCGTGACTCGTCAGTAAAGACAATTTCATTCCTTTCTGCCGTCCACATCCTTCTGTCATCGCACCATTGGCGGCGGAGACGTCTGTAGTTCTGCGTCAAGGGTAGACAAAGCAATGGACGTCTTGCGGATAGACCACTCTGCTGTAAACGGCGTCGAATGGTACGCGCAGACACTGGATGATGCGTTACAGACTGCATGTGCTGTGCTAAGGTTCGTGATGTGACTGAGTGATCCGTCACTGCCATGCGCACAATTTGCCTGTCATCACGTGAAGTGGTGTGCTGAAGTGGATGCGATCGAACACGCCGGTCCGTCGTACCCTCCTGCATCCAACGATCACATATCCGCATTACAGTTGTTTGGTTTCGTCCAACACGACTACCGATTTCCCTGAAAGATAATCCACAATCTCGGTAGGCCACTATCCTTCCTCTGTCGAACTCGGATACTTGATCAAAAGATGATCGCTGTTTTCGACGAGGCATAATTGATCGTTTTTTTGAAAAGATCACAAGAAAAACACTGTTACGGAATTGAGCCGCTAGAACCTGGCGGCTCCCACAACCAAAATTGTTAAGATTTGGGGGCAGGAATGCCCCAAACTTGACTGATAGCTGAAAGTGCAGAGTCATACTGACTAGCAGGGAAGGTTGGACTCTTAATATTTTGATATAGTCAGAGCAACACTAGCTAGCTTGTGGTGTGATGTGAGATTTCAAAAACGTATGAAGGTTTAAGTAAAAATAAAAATATACATTTGTTTAGTTGGAAAAAAATAATAATACGACATTAAAAATTTTTTTTACAGATGCACTACACAGCTCGTAGTGTGAATCAATCATGTCGTTAAAGTACTTGTACCATGATGAAGAGAAAATAAAAATAAACAACTCACAGCTGGTCGAGGCAAACTCTTTTACCACTGCATAAAAACGTAAAGTAGACAGTGCCTCTCTGGCACAAAAAAACTTGTTAGCTGCCTGCGGGCATGCGAGGCCGAGACGACCATGGCATCGGTAGCGGTGCTTTGCTGGTAAGTTGGTCAGTAGCTAGTAATACTTCTTAAGTGCACTGACTTCCGGAATGTAGCTTACATTTTTAGCTTCCGGAAAATACGGGCTTCGGCAAAGCCTGGACTGGCTCACAAACGACCTGCGCTAAGTCGCGCTAACTCACATCAAACACACGATGTCGGGCTAGATATATATACCGGCGTCGACCGCCGCGCTCCCTTGTGGCAGGAGAATTGCAAAGTCAATTATGCTAATTTACTTGAAGTTAGTTGACGTCATTATCAGATGGATTGTGACGTCGTTGTTGGCTGATGGTATGGCGTCATCGTTCGGTGAATGACGTCATTAGGTTGGCATGACGCAACTGGCGTCTGACGATGATTACCCGTTGCTGCGGAGGTGGAAAATGATGTAAACACATCGCTCTTTCTACGTGGCTGGAAGGTTAGGGGAAGAAGAGGAATGCTTATCGGCATTTTTCCCCAACAAACACAATTGCCGAACTTGACATCGTCGAAATCTCCAAGCCTTAAATAGCGCTTTGAAGTGGCGCCACAGGCGCGCGTGATTTGCGTCTGCGCTGAAATTCTAATCATTTGCATATCTCACCTCCGCTAATGCATGTAAACACATCATTGGTTGTAAATTTCATGTTATTTGCATGTTTCCTTCAGGGTGTTGCATTTACAGTGGCCTGCAGTGTAGTTCGGGAGAATAAGGAGGGTGTTCCAGAGTGGTAACACTGTGTCTGGCAAGGTAATTTTTCACAATCAGAGCGTGATGTGGTGGAGCATTGTCGTGTAAAAGAAACCAATTGTTTGTTCCCCATTTTTCAGGTCATTTTTGTCTGACTGCATCTCGTAGTCGTTTAAGGATCTCCAGGTTAAGTTCTTTATTGACAGTTTGGCCTTCAGGAATAAATTCGTAGTGAATAATGCTATCATAATCGGAAAAAACCTCCAGTATCACTTTCCCTTGGCTTTTGTCCAATCGAAACTTTTCCTTCCTTGTTGATGTTTATGCTTTCCATTCACTTGTAAAAGTCTTGTCGTAAAGAAAGCACCATGTCTCATCACCTGTCGCAATTTTCTTCAAGAAGCTGTCATCTTCATCAGCCATGTCAATCAAATCCCTGCACATGTTCACTCTTACTTATTTTTTGTTCAGGTGATAACATTTTTTGAGCCATGTGCAAACAAACACAATGCATGTTCAAATCATCATGAAGAATGCTGCGAACACTCCCATGTGAAATTCGAAGTTTAGAGGTGTTAGGAAAGAGTGTCATATTTTTCTCGACGCCGGAAAGCTTGTTGACTACGCCGTGATCTGTCGTTTGCATATATCGTTTGCATATACTAAAATAATATATATATTTATACTTTGTCTCTGTTCAGCGTCATCGACTCATAATATCGCCGGTGTGGTGACGTAGTACAGACCGCGATCGTAATTTGATATGACGTCATTACGGCAGCGGTATAAATCGTTTGTTTAAAGATGATGTTGGACAGTTGGCAACATGTGTATGCAAATCTTAGATCCGGATAGTTGACGAATTTTTTGTTCGAATGTAAGTTACTTGCCGACGGCTTCTCACGCTGGTTGCGTTTGTTCTTTTTCATTTTTACTTCGTTGTAATAATATGTTTTTTCAAGTTTTTGTTTTTATGAAGTTTAGTGATTAAATAAACTTTGGCTTTTTTTTTTAAACTTATGCCTGCTACTTCAATTTCACGTATAATTTAATGCACTTTATCTACCGGCATCCACTGAACTTCAAGGGTTATGGGCCCAGGAACGCTGTTTAAGCCAGTAGAAGTGCAACGTGAAAGAAGTTAAAAGTATAAAGTTATCAAAGACGGCGGGCCCCTGATATCAGACGACTACATCGATGAGAGTTGCCGGTCTCTACGGAGCTATGAAAATTAATATCGCCGACTCCATTTAATATGCTGGTCGTGAAGAAATATTTTGGGTGAATTTTTGTTTAAAGAACTTTTTGCAGCAGTTGTTCATCAAGTATTAAGGAACATTATTGGTTTCTCCTACTATAAATGAATATGGAAGTAGTCATCAAGCCTCTCGGACCTGAAAATTATGATTCCTGGGCACAAGATGTAAAAGTGCTTTTAATCGAGCGTGATGCCTGGGATATTACTCAAGGTACCGAAAAAGCTCCTCCTGAAGGTGCGAGTGCTAAGGAGGTAAGAAACTTTTTCTCCCGACGTAATAAGGGATTTAGTGTTATATATTTACATGTAACTGAAGAGTATCGTTCCTTACTACATGATATTGATGACCCTAAAATTGCATGGGATACGCTTAAAGCCCATTTTCTGCCAGATTCTAGAGCGAGAATTATCGGTCTTATGGACCAGTTTTTCCAATGTCGTTTAGAACCTGGAGAAGAGATAGGTTTGTTCGGAGCTCGGCTCCAAAGCCTTGTAAACAAATTAGCTGAGGCGGGGAAAAAGCCAGATGATTGGCATCATGCTTTTCAACTTATTAGATGTTTACCCACAGAATTTGCAGCAATAGTGCAAGCAATTTACAGGTGGAATGACGTGAAATTTACCCCAGCTAATGTTATAAGCGAATTAATAGCGGAAGAAGCTAGGCTAAAGCAAAGCAGACGGGATGTAGGAGAAACAGAAATTAACTACTCAAGAGCAAGGAAAAACCCCTCACACAGCCAGAAATATAAAGGCGGCAAATTTCAGAATACGATAACAGAAGGGGAAAAACGGAAGTGCTTTCGTTGTGGAAAGGTGGGTCACTTAATAGCCTCTTGCAGAGTTAAATTTCCGAAACAAGATGTTTCTAGTGCAAATCAGAACTCTAACAATAATAGTCAGAAGATAGGCGGGGGAACCAAAGGTAGAAAACCAAAGAATAACCTGACAGAACTGGTGAACAATATTGAAGATGTAAAATATAATAAACAAACGTGGCTTTTTGACACAGGTGCAAGTTCCCATTTTTCATGTAACAAATCCCTATTTTCCACCTTTAAAAAAGGTTACCAACACAAGGATGTCAGTAGCCATAGACGGTCTAACTTTTCCAGTTGAGGGAAAAGGTGACGTAGTATTGTTTATAAATAACCGGAAAATAATCCTTTCCGATGTCCTGTACTCTCCCAAACTACGAAGAAATCTGATATCGGGTAAACAACTTGACAGTCAAGGGAAAACATTTATAGGAGGGAATGGAAAAATTGTCGTAAATGACGAACATGGAAGATTCGAATTTGAAGCGAAGCTAACTAATGGATTATATTTTCTTCACCCCAAGTATCCTAAATTTAAAGAGAATGAAGCATGCGCAATAGGTGGAGATCTAAAAGAGTGGCATAGAAAATTTGCCCATATAAACACGAAACAAATTGTGAATACCAGTAAGCACAATAGCGTTAGAGATCTACCAGGATTAAAACATAAAGAACTGTCGTGTGAAGTTTGTAAAATTGCTAAGTCGCGACAAGTATCACACAAATCGATATCAAGAATAAGATCCACTAAACCCCTCCAGTTGCTTCATACAGATGTATGCGGGCCTCTGCCCACAAAATCAAGAGAAGGCCATCGGTATTTCTTAACAATAATAGATGACTTCAGTCGTAAAGTCACTGTTTTTCCATTAAAAGAAAAATCTGAAGTGTTTGAAACGTTTAAGCGTTATCAAGTAAGAGCTGAACGATTTCTAAATTCGAAAGTTGTCACAGTTAGGTCTGACAACGGCCTCGAGTATTGCAGTTCTCAATTCGAAAAATATCTCGACGAGCTTGGCATCAATCACGAGCACACCAACACGTACACGCCTCAACAGAATGGGGTGAGTGAGCGGTATAATTACACTGCTATGGACGCTGTAAAAACTCTCCTAAAAGACGCAAATTTAAGTGAAGGATTTTGGGCTGAAGCGCTATTACACTTTACGTACACACGTAACAGAGTTTGTCATGACGGCCAGACCAAAACCCCCTTCGAGCTTTATGGCGGGAGAAAACCATCTGTGAAACATTTGAAAGCGTTCGGAACTATTGCCTACGTTAGTGTTCCTAAACAACGAAGATCAAAATTACAGATGAGGGCCAAGAAGGGTATTCTCGTAGGATACGCAATGAAGACTATGGGTTATCGAATCTGGATTCCCGAAGACAGACAACTAGTAGAAACACTTAATGTCAAGTTTGAAAAGGAAAGCGCTAGTGGTAGCGTACTGGAACCAGGTAAAGAAAGCACTTGCAAGAAGGAGTGTAGAAAATCTGAACCGAAGAAAATCTACTTTAAGATTGATAATGAAAGCGATTCCGATTCAGAGTATGAAAGTTCGACGGAAGACCTGAAACATTCAGAATCTGAGTCAGAATCAGAATCAGAAGATCGAAATTCAAGTTCAAAAGAATCCACTAAGAAAAATTAAATAATATGGGTTCGAACAGCCGTACCAAGGAAAGACGGATCTCGAAATGATATATATTATAAAATAAAGGGTACGAAATCAAGGCTGAGGTCATACAATGATGTGGAAAATTACTGCAAGTCGTATAATATTAAGTATAACGAATCAGACTTTTCATTTAGTACAAACGATACATTCAGCGGGGAAGTAAAGTCTAGAGATGAAACCAATAATGTCGTAGCAAGTACGAGTAGTGCCTGACTAGACGTAGAAATCCCAAGTTGTTACAATTCAGCCCTGAGAAAGCCTGAAGCGGAAGACTGGTTCAAGGCAATGGAAGAAGAAATTTTAATGATGAAGAAGCGTAAAGTATGGGAATTAGTACCAAAACCTGATAAGGCGAAAATTCTCGGTAGTCGTTGGGTTTACACGACGAAACGAGACAGCAAGAATAAAATTGTTTCCTTTAAAGCTCGTTTGGTAGCCCAAGGTTTTCGACAGCGTAAAGGCGAAAGTTACGACGAGGTTTTCAGCCCAGTGGTCAACTTTACAATCATCAGACTCTTCTTTGCCATATTTGTAAGCAACTTAAAGTGGAAGCATTGTCAACTAGACGTAAAAAACGCATATTTGTATGCCCCCCCTTTCAGAAACCATTTATATGAAGCAACCTCCAGGATTTTTAAATCAAGATAAACCGGATTACGTTTGTCTCTTAAAAAAAGCTCTTTACGGACTTCACCAGAGTGCCCGTGAGTGGTTTTACGAGATACAAGACGTTTTAGAATCAATTGGTTTCATAAAGATTTCCTGGGTAAACTGCGTTTACATCTATGAAAATAACGTTATTTTACTACTTTATGTAGACGATATTGTGTTGATTGGGAAGAATGAAAAATTCATAAAGCTGATTATCGGGAAATTAGAGAAGAAACTTGAACTGAAAATCCTCGGTGAAACAAAAATGTTACTTGGAGTTCAATTTGAAGAAAAAGACAAAAAGTTAACTATCAATCAAACTACTTACATTGAGAAAGTATGGAAAAGGTTTGACAAATTTAAACCACCTATAAATTCACTTCCTATTTCAAAAGGGGTATTTTTGTCAAATTCCCAGTGTCCTCAAACAGAAGACGAAAGAGTTGAAATGGGAAAATTTCCATATAGAAGTTTAATCGGATGTTTATCTTTCATAGCTGGAAGAACACGTCCTGATATTAGTTTCTCAGTAAATTTGTTATCCCAGTATCAAAGTAATCCGGGAAAAACTCACTGGAATGCATTACTAAAACTTCTGGGTTATGTTTTCTCTACTCGGCAACTAAAATTAAACCTTCACAATATCAATAGTTTAAAGTTGCATGTGTACTCGGATGCTGATTTCGCCTCAAACCGAGATGACAGAGTATCAGTTGGAGGTTGAATAGCCTTGATAGATGAAATTCCAATCCAATGGCGAACCTTTAAACAGAAAAGTGTTTCGTTATCGTCAATGGAAAGTGAATTTATATCCTTGACAGAAGCAAGCAAGGAATTGATGTGGCTCTCCCGAGTTTTAGAAGAATGTCAAAAGAAAGAAGTAATTCCTGATGCTATACAAGAAAATATTTTGTGGTGTGATAATATGGCTGCGATAGATTTCTCAAAATCGCCTATCGAAAATAATCGCACAAAACACATAGATATCAAGCTTCATTTTATTAGAAATTTACTTTTCGAAAGATGCTTTCAACTTAAGTATGTGAACACTAAAAGGAATTTGGCCGACATTTTTACGAAACCTTTAACGAAAGAAGGGTTAAAGAACTTTTGTGACAAAGTTTTTGTTTAATTTAAATTTTTGTTATAAGTATAAAAGTCCAGATTTCACTTGTTGATCTATGACATTTTTCTCCACAATTATGCTGTGTGCAGAGTGGTTTTTGTATCTTGAATATACATTTTCTATTCAAGTTTAAAAGTCCCAAGTTCTCCTGTGTGGGTTCGTGGCAAAATTATTTTTTGTGACTAAAATATTTGTCTGTGTTTTAATTTAGTGTTAAGAAGGTGAAGGATTCAGAAATTCAGCTGATAAACTTGAAGTGTTCAGAGTCAGTGTCTCTAGGAAGAACCAAATTCATTTCTTTACTTATTAAATTAAATGTTTGCACTGTGTTGTAAATATATTATGAAACTGAATTGTGAAGAATATTGAGTAGTAATTTTTGATTGTGTTTTTAAAAAAGTTTTTCTTTATATCACTTGAATATTTTAAGAATTGTATTTGCACAGTGTAAATGATTCAAGTTAATGTTTAAAATGTGTTTTTATTTAAACTGAATTAGCAAATATATTGCAAAGTTGAAAATATAATGTGTTTATATATTTTATTTTTTTTTTTGGAATGCTTTACGACGTCGAGAGGCGGGCCATTGTTAGGAAAGAGTGTCATATTTTTCTCGACGCCGGAAAGCTTGTTGACTACGCCGTGATCTGTCGTTTGCATATACTAAAATAATATATATATTTATACTTTGTCTCTGTTCAGCGTCATCGACTCATAATATCGCCGGTGTGGTGACGTAGTACAGACCGCGATCGTAATTTGATATGACGTCATTACGGCAGCGGTATAAATCGTTTGTTTAAAGATGATGTTGGACAGTTGGCAACATGTGTATGCAAATCTTAGATCCGGGTAGTTGACGAATTTTTTGTTCGAATGTAAGTTACTTGCCGACGGCTTCTCACGCTGGTTGCGTTTGTTCTTTTTCATTTTTACTTCGTTGTAATAATATGTTTTTTCAAGTTTTTGTTTTTATGAAGTTTAGTGATTAAATAAACTTTGGTTTTTTTTTTAAACTTATGCCTGCTACTTCAATTTCACGTATAATTTAATGAACTTTATCTACCGGCATCCACTGAACTTCAAGAGGCAATAGCATAAATAGTTATTTGTCTGTCTGCACACACTATTTCTCGAACACGCTCAACATTTTCATCTGCGGTGGAAGAGGAGGGACGCCCAGTCCGAGGGTCATCTTCGATGTTTGTACGACCTTCACAAAAATGCTTATGCCACTCGTACACAGCCGTTTTTTCATGGCATCTTTTCCGTATGCTTTCTGCAGCATCTCAAGCGTCTCAGAAGGTGATTTCTCAAGCAAAATGCAGAATTTGATGTTTGCATGCTGCTTTTGAAAGAGGACATTTCAAAATCCGACGAATGAAAAATTCTCTTTGTCATAAATGACCTGCAGCTAACGCCGACAGTACTGGAAATGAATTCCAGATGCCTGTGTGTTTTCCTTATTAGTTCTGCCAACTTCCCAAAAAGAAAAAAAGAGATTTCCCCTCGAAGGAACACCTTCGTGAATATAGACGACCATTCTGGGAATTTATTGACTCTACCTCGTAGGTCTTCCTTAGGTTCTTGAACCTTTGAGTATGTGGTTAAAAACTTTAAATGTTACTGAATTACTATTTATCCAGCGGATATGATACTCTTATATTTTATGCTATTATATATCTATACTTACAGACATAATGCGGCAGTTTGATCATCGACATATTATTAAGCTTGTTGGCATTTGTTCTGATTCTCCAATATGGATCATAATGGAATTAGCCAAGCATGGAGAGGTATTTGTATTTTGTTTTCCTTTCGGTCAACTGTTGTTAATTTTCTTAAAAATTTTTGTAAATTTCACTGTGTATGTATTAACATGGTTTAAGGTAATGGTTAAATATAAAATTGCCCCAAAAAACAATAGAAGGGAAGTTCGTTTTTATAGCTTATATATCAGTTCTCAAATTTGCACTTTTAATAACTTAATGTCAGGTCGAAATCAAAACTGCTATTTTCCTTTTCATAGGTAACACCAGCTTAAAGAATTTAAAGACAATAGTAATTTTAGAATTCATTTACTTATACTGTCTTAGTTGAAGTGTGTTTAAATAAAAAAACACCGTATATTGTTTACAGTTTATTTGTAAGGCTGCCTTAATCTTTATATATAAAAGGCAAAGTCTGTGTGTGTGTGACCGAGTTTTTGTCTGCTCGCGGCGCAGCGCAAAGACGGTAGGTCGGACAGTCTTGAGATTCGACACGAAGATGCCTCCCGAGGTCTCATTATGCACCTCGAAGCCCTTTTTTCGATTTTTTAGTTAGATTTTCCGTAATTAAATATTTAGTCGCGATTTGGAGCTCCCGGACGAGTAAAAGCCCCGTACATCCTAACGTATCCGTCCAAGAATTTTTTTTTTTCGGACGAGCCTATACGGGAAAGATGACACTATACGGAAATCACAATTAAAATTGTCTGTCTTAATTTATCGATTAATTGTGATTTTTTTTCGATCGCCTGTACGCACCCGTTTTTCGGAAAAAAACGCGATTTTGTCCGTGACCCTTTTTTCCAAATTGTCGAATCGATACGTAAATGTCGTTACATTTTTACGAAATTTTTATCTCAGAGACCCTAGACATCACAGTTTCGAAAGCCAGAACCAAAATTAATTTACAAATTGTAGTTATTTTTTAATAATTTATTTTATGATTCGGAAACTCTTGCGAGAAATCTCATTTTGGAGATTTCGTTCTTCATTTCCGGACGAAGGTAAAATAGGAGAAAAACCAGTTTTTCGACGTCATGCACGTGTTGGGGCGTTTGTTTTCTATGAGGGATTCGGTGGTTAAAGGAAATCGATTACTATTGCAGTGATAATCGATTAAAAAATCACATTTAGTAATGCCGTAATTTTTTTGGCCAGCACTTAGTTAATATCATATAATTTGTGGTGTATTTGTGGAAAAAATCTATGAAGATTTCAAAGAATTTCAGCATGTGGAGGATGTGATATATTCGCTTTCAAGGAAATCGAATACTTTTGCAGTGATATTTGATTAGTAATCCTATGTCAAAAATTTTGCCAAAATGTGCCAGAAAGGATTAAATTTATATGGGTAAAATAATGTATCGTGGTGAGGAAAAGGATGACAGCGACGCCCATTAGCAAAGGGTTAAGGCTACTAAAAAATTGGTAATTACATTACCCGAGCAACGCCGGGACGGGTACAGCTAGTATTTTAATAAAAATCATGGTATGACTTGTACAATTAGAAATTGAAGTTTCTTTAAAGTTTCATTGCCAAAGATTAAAGAATTGGTTTTGTTGTAGTTATTTGCTAGCATTTTTTGATTTATCAACGTTTGATATAATTTGTATTTTGAGAATATGCACTAAATAGTAATTTTAGTAAGGACACTCATTATTTTGGTTATTATCTTAACTGAACATTCTAAATGCAATAGTTTTGCTTTAAGTGCTTCTGCCTAATTTTCTGTGCTTCTTACCTTAGTATTTGATATTTGTAGCATATATTGTTCAAATCGATTATGTGTTAGACTAAATTGACAACTTTTTTCAGTTGATTACAATAACTCCTTCAGCCCCAGATGTACACTTTATAATCACAATTTTATCATAGATCTTCTATCATACACACTACCCATACGTGATGTATAACATCTAATTGATTGGTCTGTTTCATTTTGTGGTAAAAAAGATAAATTCATGGTGGGGTTTGAGAACTAGCCAACTAGCCCCAGGCTATTTTATTCATATTTGGGAATAGAATAATCTGGGGCTGAAGGGGGTTAATCATGTCACATACTTTAGCGTGGTAAGTTTTTAGTATAGTATTAATTCAAATTAGATATTTGTCTTACCATTATTTTTTATTGTATAGATACATGGTTAAAAATCATAAGATATAATTTTATAGCTCTATAAAACTTTAAATTTTCTTTAATTTTCTGATGAGACATCACTAAAAGGTGTTTTTATAATTGTGACTAGAAATTTTTTAGAGAGTTCCCTAAGTGTCAAGAAAAAGCCCGAAAATTGAATTCCAAGAACTCAGTTAACATCCTTTTTTTACCCACTCATAGAAACAAGAAATACAAAGCTTTTTTCTAGTGTAATCCAATTTAAGTTAATAAAAAAGAGATATACACATTGAAACTTTTCTGTGGGGGCCAATAATGGTTTTAAAAAAAGTTGTCGTTTTGAGTGGTGGCTGTCAAAAAGAGTTTTTTTTCATAACATTGGCTCTATGGAGTCTTTAATCAGTTCTGAACAAAATATGGCCATTTAGATGGATGACTGTCGAATATGGGTGGCTGGCTAGAAAAGTTTTACTGTATTTATACACTTTAACATTTTGTGTTTCATTAATGCTTCATTCAAATACTAACACACTACAAAATCTTTTATTGAGTATCTAAATAGTTCAGATATTTGTTGCTTTCATCAAGCATAATTTTTGTTAACATTTGGGGTAAGAGAAGGAAATTTTATTACAGTGTTTTCTTCCAGACCTATTAATAGCTGAAGGGTATCTTTTGGGTATATTGAGTAAATATTTATTGGACATTGTAGTAAAATGTGTGAATATTAAACCAAATATGATACTTGTATATAAAAGAACTCAAGTTAGTAGATCTATGTATAAATGTGAGCAGTTGATGTTATAGGAATAATATTGTTTATGCAAGATGAAATTTGTTCTCTCTTCGAGTTTAAATTTTTAAATATTTTTAATGGCCACAGTTAAAATTTCAATTCACCTGATATTACCTATGTTCCACTTACTCTGCTATTCCTGTGGTTTGTGAGTAAGAGGAGGGTACAAGCCCACCAGATGTCGGTCCACCTATACAGTGTACCCATAACAAGCAACCAACAATTTTGTGACTTAGAATGGGTGAAGAAAGACAAAAGTGCCTGCTGCAGTGGAGAAACTCCCTAATTTTATTATGATATTTAGGGCATCATCTTCTCCTGAACTTATTAATATCATAATTTTTGTTCTTAAAAATATTGTTTTAATAGTATGTGGTATTAAAGTTCATAGATTTACATATGTGTTGAATTAAAGAATGTAATTACTCACCTCTCCATTTCTTTCCACTACAGAATAATTAGGCACTCGGACACACAAAAAAAGAATATCTGAATGCCAAGGAATTCTAGATTTTAATGAAATTTGACTCACATAAACGCATCTTACATGATGCACTTATATCACTTGAATCAAATAATAAAAAAGTTTCATTTGCTGATCACGTGATCTCAGCATTTTTACTAAGAGATCGTCATGGCAGACGACTTGTCGCCCGCATTTTCGCAATTGTCTCTTTTCGAGTCATCATCTTGCCTGGGCCGCACGATCGAAGGAGCCTCTGTAACCAGTAGGACTGAGACTTGCGATACTGGTCTGGTTACCGTTCCCGCTACTGTCTTGATTTCCAACACCCTGTATGATGTTGTCTTGGTCTGGAATTAGGTTTTCTATTCTCCCAAGGGTCCACTGGAGCAGAGGATTGTTCTTTTCAATGATGGTGACTAGATCTCCTATATTGTAATTTCTGACTTTATTGGCACCCTTAGGACGGATGTTGAGCGTATGTAGGTCCACCTTCTCCAAAACGTTTCATTCATCTGGAGTAGAAACCTATATCTTGAAGAGATACTTAAAGAAGAATGATCGTTAGATTTTTCCAGTATTTCTAGAAGAGGTGAACCGATTACAAAATAGCCTGGAGTAATGGCCTCCAGATCACTGGGGTCGTTAGGCAGTTGAACTAAAGGACAGGAATTAATACACACTTCTACTTGGCACAGAAGAGTTGATAACTCTTCAAAAGTAATTGCAGTTCCTTTTATAATTTTAATGAGGTGTTTCTTGGTAATTTTTATAGATGCTTCCCATATTCTGCCGAAATTTGGGGCATAAGGGGGGTAAAGTGCCGTGAAATTCTTCTTTGGGAAGAAAAGTCTTGCACCGCTGCCTCCTTGAGCAGGTTGAATAAGTGCTTCAAGTAGGAGTTGGCTCCTACAAAATTTTTGCCATTATCTGAGAAAATGTCTAATGGGCAGCCTCGGCTACCTATAAACCGTCGTAGCACAGCTAAAAATGCATCTGTGGATAGACTGGATACCGTTTCTAAATGCACTGCTTTAGTTGCCAAGCAGATAAATAAACAAATATAAGATTTAAATGTGCTAGACTTTCATTTATGTTGACATTTGGTAAGAATAGGGCCGGCGAAATCAATGCCGACTTTGGAGAAGGGGCGACTGGGTGTTATTCTTTCTACTGGTAAATCACCCATTTTTTGTATTGACGTTTTAGCTGCTAAACGGCAGCGTAATATGCATCGGTTTAATTCCTTTCTGACCGTTGATCTCCCATAAGGTATCCAGAATTTTTGTCGACAACCCAATTTAGTGCCAACACTAAATTGGGACCAGCATGTCCACTGTTGTGTTGATAATGCCTTATGAGTAAAGCTGTAATATGTTCTGATTTGGGCATAAGGATTGGATGCTTCTGGTTTAATCCTAGTGTTGGATGTTGTCGGAGGCATCCGCCAACACGAAGCATATTATTTTTATCAAGAAAAATATTTAATGGTACTAACTTATTTGATGGGTTTAAATTTTTATTATGACTTAGTAAGTTAATTTCATTTGAGAAATATGACCTTTGGATTATTTTTACGATACACGTTTCTGATTCCTCTAATTCCAGATCTGTTAAAGGGTCACAGCGTTTTGATTTATTTTTAGAATTGTAGGAAAATCTCAGTATCCATGCAAATGTTCACAATAGTTTTAGGTATGAAGAAAATCTTTGAAAATGAGTTTCCAATTGATTTGTATTAATGACTGGTGAATCATCTTGATCAGATTGCACATTATCTTCAACATTAATAGTCTGCATGACATTAGATAGAAAATCTTCACTTTCATAGAGCCATTTTGGCCCTTCCCACCACTCAGACTTGTTTTTCAGTGAAAGAGGAAATAATCCTTGAGTGGCACAGTCGGCCGGTTTAATCTTGCCTGGAATGTGTCTCCAGGAGTCTAGAGTTGTTAAGGCTCGGATCTTATTCACACGATGAGTAACAAACTGATTTCCCTTTGTTGGGGGGGTTGACAATCCAACCTAAGGTTATGGAGGAATCACTCCAATGAAATGTTTCATGTATAGCAAATTTAACAGAGTTTTTAATTGCCATTGTCAATTCAGATAACAAATTTGCCCCACACAGCTCTAATCTCGGTAAAGTTAGTTCTCGTACCGGTGCTACTCTAGTCTTTGATGCCATGAGTGAAATGACTATGTGGTTGGAAATGACTCGTAAATACGCTACCGTGGCATAAGCCTTTGCTGAGGCGTCACAAAAGCCATGCAGTTCAACTTTTATTACCTTATTATTTAAACCCATATATCTGGGAATACTCATATCTCGAAAATGATGAATTTCTGATTGAAATTTGTTCCAAGTTTCAAGAACCTCAGAGGGAATTTTTTCATCCCATGTTACTCTTAATTTCCATAAGTTTTGTAATAACAATTTAAGAATTATGGTGGCTGGAGTTATAAGACCCAATGGGTCATAAACTTGAGCTATTGCTGAGAGCAACTGTCGCTTTGTTTGAACTTTACTCTTAGTTACAGTTCTAACTTGAATAGTGTCTTCCTGCAAGTTCCAGAATATTCCTAGTGCTCTTTGAGTTAACTCTTCCTCGAAAAAATGAGCTGAACTCTTGGCTTTGTCCCTATCTGGAATTTCTGAAAGGATCTTTGGATGACTGCAAACCCACTTTCTAAGTGGAAAACCACCTGCCAGCAATAAATCTCGTAATTCATGTATTATATCTTTAGCTGCCTCGATAGAATCTGCCCTAGCTAATAAATCGTCCATGTAAAAATGTCCGTGCGCTACCTGTGCAGCTAATGGGTAATTGCCTTGTTCATCTTCACATAATTTCTGAAGTGTTCGCAGAGCTAAATATGGTGCACAAGTGGTGCCATAGGTGATAGTATTTAATTTATAAATAATTAATGGTTCACTAGGAGAATCTCTCCAAAATATTCTCTGATACTGGCGATCTTCTTCTGAAATTAAGATTTGCCTGTACATTTTGGCAATATCGGCTGTAAAGGCTATAGGATATGATCGAAATTTCAAAAGATTATCAAAAATGTTCGTTTGGAGTTTAGGTCCAATACACAAGACATCATTTAATGATTTGTTATTTCTAGTTTTAAACGAGGCATCAAAAACTACACGAAGCTTTGTAGTCGAACTGTTTTCATTAATGACTGCATGGTGCGGTAGATAATAATTTGGAGTATGATTAAGTTTCTCGGAATTTATTTCTGTCATATGATCAAGGTCTTTATACTCCTGCATGAATTCAGAATATGTAGACTTTAATTTTGGATTTCTAATTAATTTGTTTTCCATTGCATAGAATCGGGATAATGCCCCTGACTTGCTTTCACCTATAGTTTTATCTTCCTTAAAAGGAAGTTTAACTATATATCTGCCTTCACTATTTCATTTAACTGAATTTTTAAACATTTCTTCAGCCCTGTCACTCAAAACAGGTTTTGCTTCAAGGTTGGGTATTGACTCTTATTTCCCAAAATTCCTCTAGAGCTCTTGTCAGATTTTCGGAATCATTAATAGATATTGGCGACTGCTTGGTCTTTGTTGGACCTACTACCGCCGCATGAGTATAAATGTTTTTTGCCAGTGAACAGGAGTGAGTAGGTAGGTCAATATGACCGCTCAAAAGATGGCCAACTTTTGTTGGGAAAGCCGTAGGTGTACCAAGCAGTCCTGCTATTGGACTACCATTAAAGAGATTGGAGACCTGTTCGGCTCCCAGTAAGATTTCAATGGGACCACAAACATAGAATGTGGGGTTCGCAAGAATCAGGTTTTTGGTATGGGGCCACTCGTGCCATTGCAAATGGAAATTCGGGGGAGGTGAGGTAACCTTATCAACTACAAATGCATTTACTGAAAATAATTCATTAGAATAATGCGATGTATATTCGAATTCGGTTTGGCTTAATAAGGTTTCTGCTACTACACAATTAATCCCTATTAAACTATGTGATGTGCTGTGTAAGGGTAGATTTAAACGCTTAGCACATTTTTTAGTAATTAAAGAATTTTGACTAGCATTGTCAACCAAAGCCCTGCATTGAATAAATTTTCCTGTACTGTCCTTTACTCGAATCAATGCTGTTTGCAATAATACATTACTAGAAACAGATTGCGCACTATTTGAAACCGAACTTTCTGGCCCAATGCTATTCACCCTTTCTGAACTTTGGCTATTTGCATAAACATGAAGTCGAGTATGATGTTTTTCGGAACAATTTTTGTAACCAAAATCAATACGGCAGGTATCAAGTTTGTGGTTTGACCGTAAACAATTCTGGCACAAGTGATTATTTTCTACAATCTTCCATCTATCGGTTACTGATTTCGAATTAAAAACTGAACATTTGATTAATGGATGATTCTGAGTACATAAAATACAACCGTTTTTTTGTTTTATGATAGCACTATTCGCAATATGTTGATTCTTAACACCGCTAACTTCAAATGGCTTCTTCATGATATTAAATTTTGATTCCAACCTATTGCCCTTTTCATCCTCGATACTGCACGCTTCATGCTCAACGAATTTCCTGAAAGAATTCAAATCTGGGATGTTATCATTATCCATTGTTAATTCCCACCTCTGCTTTAGTGTTTCATCTAATTTTCCTACCATATATTTAATTAACATTAAATCACTTAGAGCGTTCAATTCCAAGCCCAATGTTTTCAAATTTCTGACAGCTTCATTACACGTGTCTAGTAACTCTAATAATGTTTTGGAATTATTGGCTTTGGCGATTTTTATCGAAAATATTTTATTTATTTGACTTAGGCAAGCTGCCTTTTATTTTCATAACGTTCGCATAACAATTCCCAGCACTGATCTAAATGTTCTTCTTTTAGAGCAAATCCGAGAATTAATTTAGCAGCATTTCCCCGAACTGATGCATGTAAATACTGCAGTTTTTCAATGTTTGATAACTGTTCATTTTTTAGAATTGTGGAAACGAACAATTCCTTAAACGAAATCCAATTTTCGTTTTCGCCAAAAAATTTTGGCAAATCGAATTTCGGCAACTTCACCCAAGAATTCTTAGCATTTGCATCTATTTTTGACTCTGTCGGAATTTCCGGATTTAAAAACGCAACTTTCATTTTATCTTCTAACTCAACTAACAAATCTAAAATTATCCCCTTGTATCTCAAATACACATCCATGTAATCCTCATTTTCCTTAACCGAAAATCTTTTGAATGAATCTGATAGCCTAGTTTCATACGATTTTATATTATTTTTCAATATTTTTACTCTTGATTGCTGTTCTTTCTCACATTCCTCGTCTCTATGTTTAAATAAATCTATCTCTTTACAAAGTTGTTCAAAGAACAAAACTTGTTTCGGTAACTTGCGCGACATTTTACTGATTATAAACAAACAAGCCCTAGAATATAAGATTTAAGAATGATGCATAAGAATAATGAATAACGCATAATAGTAATGACTATGAATATAAACTAACGATTGTACGAGTAAAGATACCAAAATACAATCTTTACGAATTATACATACAGTGCAATTTGTTTTCGATTTAATATACGTATTATAAGAATAAGTTTTATTCATTTGTTCGACTATGCGCTCTGACGGACTAAAATATGTTGAATTAAAGAATGTAATTACTCACCTCTCCATTTCTTTCCACTACAGAATAATTAGGCACTCGGACACACAAAAAAAGAATATCTGAAAGCCGAGGAATTCTAGATTTTAATGAAATTTGACTCACATAAACGCATCTTACATGATGCACTTATATCACTTCAATCGAATAATAAAAAAGTTTCGTTTGCTGATCACGTGATCTCAGCATTTTTACTAAGAGATCGTCATGGCAGACGACTTGTCGCCCGCATTTTCGCAATTGTCTCTTTTTGAGTCATCAATATGTATTGATATTTTTGTTTTTGCTATGTAAATTTATGCATGCAAATTGTTTTATTTTCTCACAGATGAGGGCCTACCTTCAGAATAACAAGCATCAGTTAGATTTGGCTACATTAATACTCTATGCATTCCAGCTGAGTACAGCTTTATCATATTTAGAAAGCAAAAAGTTTGTCCACAGGTATTTTATTAATATATTTGAAATCTTGTTAAAAAGCATAAATATTTATTTAATCCTTAACATAGTTGTTAATCTGGCTGAGTTACTTTCTTTTATCTAAAATCCCTTAATCTCTAGTCAATATATTTTCATAAATATTTACTTAGTTTAATTAATTTCATGAAAGATTAAAAATGTAGTGTGTTAATTTTGTTCAGTGTTTCAGAAATTGTATAACCACAAATTTTCAAACAAACAAAAAAAAATTGTGAAATGCCTGGACCATGCCTTCTTGTGTGTAGCCATTAGCAAATATGTAAACCTATAGCCTAGATTTCACCCATGTTCTTGGGGTCTGAGCAGGACATAACCGATAAGTATACAAAAGGGAAAAGAATTCCAAATACCAAATTTTTTAAGATATTTTACTGATCCAGTCCACATCAAAAAGGACTATCATCTGTTACAAAAAGTGATATCAAATTTAGACTGCTTGAAGATGGCAAAGCATAGGGCATGTCTTGCTTGGTAGAACCAGTTGTAAATGTATGCACCTCCAGCATACCAGCCAGTCTAGATACTAGGTCTTGCTGTTATTATAGACTCCTCATCAAAGCATAACAAATAAATTTGCTAGAGGGAAAAGAATTTGCAGATCGCGCCACCTATGAGGGCATGCTCCATACATTTTTTTTTCATCAAGCGCTTTTAATTTTGTACTACTATTCATGATAAATGATAGTTTTTTACAGTGGGCAGTTAGATGACAGTGCTTCTAAAATATTTTTAGTTCTTTAAACATTTTTTTTGATATTGGGTTTTATTTTACCATGGCTGCTAATTTCTGACCCAGGGTATCTATAAAGGGGAATCATGAGTGTAATTCTTGATTGAAAAAGTATAGTTAAGGGAATATGCTACAGTACTCCCCCATTACCTGCTTAGAATATTTTTGATATTGTAATGAGATATCTTTCTTCAATATTCAATTTTGTTAATGTTGATGTTGCACTTACATTTATTTATATTTTTAGGGATATTGCTGCAAGAAATGTTTTGGTATCAACCCATGATTGTGTGAAACTAGCAGATTTTGGTTTATCTCGTTGGGTAGAAGAACAGCATTACTACAAAGCTTCTAAGGGTAAACTTCCTATAAAATGGATGGCCCCAGAATCTATCAACTTTCGAAGATTTACCACTGCAAGTGATGTTTGGATGTTTGGTAAATATGAAAGACATGTTTTCACTCTCATATGGTTGTTTTTGTCTTTTATTCACATTCCTCATATATTAATATTAACATTGTAATAAATTTTATGATGCCTAAATTTTGAAGGTACCAAATCTGCTAATTTTAATTTAAAAATTTTTCAACCTCTTTCAAATGTATGTAGAATTATATAATACAGATGGCAGTAATTAAAATAGAATCTATGAAATTTTTTTTTATTAAGTAACTTGTTTCATGTCCATAAATATAAACCAGTGATTGACTGTGTATTACCAATGGACTTCTAGAACTCAGTTTCTCAATGCAGTATTTTGAGCTTTGGTGGTTGCAATTTCCATGAAGGTGTGGGCCCTGCCTTCTATGGTTTTCTTGGCTAGTGTTGGAAATAAAACGTGCTTCTTTTAGATAGGCATCCATGGAAAAGGTGATACCTCTAGCATATGTAGTAAAGGATCATCATAACTATGTAATTGTTATGAACACATACTTATAACTGTTCATCATAAACTATGTAATTGTAATCCTGTAAGGATATCTTTTAAATACTTTCCGTGGACTACTTTAAATCACTAAATTGTATGTTTACTAACACCCTTCTCCTTTTTGCATAGATATTTTTTAGTTTTATATTTATGGACAATATAAATTATTTGTTTTTTTCTATACAAAAATAATTTACAGTTATACATAACCTAACCATTATAACTTTCTAGAATTTTTTTCTATGTCTAGATCTATCTTTTGCTTATGGTATTATATTAATGTAAATAAATATCCATTTCTTTCAATTTGTGTTGCTCTCTTTATTACTTTACCTTTAGATTTGTTTTAGTGTTTATACCATCCTTATGTTCTATTTAGTGCTCTTTTTAATTCATGAAGTTATAACATGTTTAATTTCTTTCTAGTTTTATATCATGGTATTTTTTTTATAGGTGTGTGTATTTGGGAGATTCTTATGCTTGGAGTCAAACCATTTGAAGGAGTAAAAAATAATGATGTTATTGGCCGAATAGAAAATGGAGAACGATTACCATTACCTTCTAAATGTCCTCCACACCTCTATAATTTAATGTCACTCTGTTGGTCATATGAACCATCTAAAAGGCCAAGTTTTCAGAAAATTAGAAAAGTTTTGGGGTAATAAATATTTCATGAATAACCTCTACCTCTTAGTTTACACAAATGACATTACTTGCTATTACACAAATAGTAAACTGAAAGAGAAAGAATGATTTCTGTACTTTCGTATTATAGTATCTGTATATTTAATACTGTGTTAAATATTCCTCAAATTTTCCTGTTTTTAGTTAATACCATTATATGAACAGTAGAGCTTTTGACATAAATGTCAAAAACTCTACTGTTCATATAATGGTACTAACTAAAAACAGGAAAACTGCTCTTTTTTTTAATGAAAGTCTTACATTAAAAAAACAATTTGGCTCTTAATTGTTTTTTAGAAGATTATTGTTGATAAAAAATGCTTATTTTGTGTTCTTGTGGTGAACTGAAAGTTTTAGAGTCAATAAAGATCAAAAGGTTTATATATTTTGTGTATTTTATATGTACATACATTATTTTCTGGAAATGTTTTTTAAATCTTAGTGTAGGAATTAATTCTTAAAACATTTTAGAATTTTATAGTAAGATGGTCTGTATTTAATTGCACAGCAGTCTCAGCTAGTTATATTATTATTATTACTAATTATATTATTATTATTATTACTTTTCCTTTTAAATTATCATGGAAAATGAGACTTGTATTGAAAATCCATAAATTTTAATAGGAATTTTTTTTTTTTAGTAGACTGGCTTTTTAAAAATTCTTATTGATCTCCTTAAATTATTTTGTTTATTTAAAAATGTTTAGAAAGGGATCTCCATAACTTCAATATTCATCAAAGCATTTTTCATTTTAATTTTTCAGATATTATTTAATTTTAGTCTCTCAAATTAAAATGGTTAGTATATTTTTGTAACATGATAATGCATTTAATTCATCAAATAAATGAGATGCTTTTAATATCTTTAATAAAACAAAACTTTTGTATGATATTTTTTATTTCATGGATCTTTCATGAATTATCTTGATTGTTAAAAGTGATAATTAGGTGAGTGATTCCATAAAAGCAAATGATGCATCATATAAATTTGATGTTTGTCATCCTTGTCTTATGCTTTTAATGTTTAGCAAAAAAAAAATTTATATTAATACTTTTAATGATATTTTTGTATTTATTTAGAACATCATTATACTTTCAATAAGCTGTTAGATATTAAACCTGTTGGAACACTTTCACCCTGTATTGAATTTAGGTATTTTAATATTTTAGTGATATTCTTGAAGAAGAAAGAAGACAGCAAGAGGAAGTTATGCGAAGAGAAAACAGGCGAATTCAAGCTATGTCCTGGGGTAATCAGTTATACTAACATTAATATTTTAGTATGCAGATTATGTATAAAACTATTATTTCAATCTTAGTTTTATAAATTATAACAATTTCCCCCAGACTATTTTAGAAGGGTACAGCATCTTGCCCATTTGTGGATGCACTCTGCTCTTTTTTATAAGTGTTGTACCCTTTTTAATAATCCCATAACTATTATTCTAGTCATTTTTAGAAACCACCATTTTTCAACATATTAGCCAAAACATCTTGAAGTAGGGCATTTTTGAATTGTTCTCTACTAAATTTGCAATGACTTGTGGATATTTGTAAAGATATTAGTTCCTACATGCTTGTTATCTAGGTAATATAAAATAAAAGTTTTCAAATCTTTGTTGGAAATTTGTGTAATTTCAAACACACTTTTTTAAAACAAGAGGTATTCGATATAATGCTTGGTATTTCTAAATTTGTAGTTTATCAAATCTAGAAAACACATACTCCTATTTAATATTTTGAGAATCTTAATTTTTTTAATGGAATCAAAATGGTCACTTTTATATTTTGTAACTATTCATCTTAATATTTCTAATTATATTTTACTAATGCATTTTAAAAGTATCTTCAAAATGAGGCTTGTAAACTGTTACATATTGTGTGATATTATTAAGTTTACTTTATTTCCTATATTGTGTGTGATTAAGTGTATGATATTTCCCAAACTGTTGGAGATATTGTTTTATTGTTTATATATGACTGATGAATACCTTTCACTTCATTACTATATGGATAATTTTCAATCATTGTTTATCTGTGATGACAATCATAACATCATTCATTTAATGCTGAATTGTTTTTAATCTGCTGATTGTTTTTTAAAAAGTTGAAAAATGAGTTGTGAGTTGTTGCTAGAAAGTATTGAGTTGAGTTTGGTATTGAAAAAACAAATTTTTTTTTTAAGTGAGCTGTAATAGGAGTTGCTATTTCATTTGAATAAAACTTTTATTTTATTCTGAAAAGTTTGAATTAATCTTTGTGCTGCAACATAACACCAGAGAGAACACATAAAATGAGTTTAAACAATCAATATTTCTGTGAGTGTATGACCGAGTTATGTGGAATTTTATATTCAGTAATTGACAAGACAGAACAGCTGATTTTATAAACTTTTTTTTTGTAGATTTCTGAAATTTTTTTTGCCTATGCTCATTTTGCCCAATATTTCAGTTTTCGATAGATATTTTTCATGTGTACACATTTTTCATGAGCTAGTATTTCATTAATTTTTTTTCTTTTTGAAATTTTTCTATATGACTTTTTAGAAACCTTACAGTGCCAATATACATAAAATAAGTTTAGAAATTTTTTCATGGGCCTTTATCAAGGTTCATGGGACCCATTAGATTTTTCCCTTAAGTTTTCTTTTATTGCAAATTAATACATTTCTAATAACATATTACATATGTAACATGTATTGAAATTTTGAAAAATAGCACATACCAAAACATAGAAGTTCAACTTTTTTTATCCTTTCTGTGAATTACAGTTTTCCTGAAAAATTTTACCCTAAATATTCTAATGCACCCATCAACATACCCTTAATTTTGGATTAACAGTTTAAAATTTTGTGAAAGTGATAAATTGTTTAACAAAGTCACATTGGTGAAAAATACTAATTTTTTTATCATGTGTGATATAAGGAGACCATATTGTTAAATTGATGGAAAATACTTTTTTTGTTACTTGATATTCTATGAAAAATATTTTAAAAACTTGCATCTAAAGAAAATTTGTTAGAAGTATTTAGAGGTCCTGATATATATATATATATATATATATATATATATATATATATATATATATATATATATATATATATATATATATATATATATATATATATATATATATATATATATATATATAACCATCTAGCTATGTGATATTTGTAAACAGAGTTTGATTTTTTGACAGAAGGTTACATGCAGTATTACCTTATCTTTAAACACAAGTAAAAATTAATGTGCACTTTTATAGCAAATGCCCTGCCTTTTGCCAGATTTTCAAGCATCACCAGCAGAGATATTGCATCCATAGTAGAAACAAAGGAACATTCTTAAGTAATGAAACATGCATTGTTTTACAAATTGATAAATGCACAGAGATTGTGCTTGTTAATGACATAAGGAAATAGATTTAGCACCTTCACTGTTATCTGATTGCCTGAGTATAAGTATTACCAAACTTTTTATGCCTTGACATGAATAAATTAGCATGCCATGGGATGATGGATTAAACTGACATCACTTTTAGCTTGATCAAACTGCAATGGCCCATATCTTTAATGAAGAAACAGATTTAATATTAACATGAGAGCTTAATTTTAAACCAGAAAATGTCTGGAAATAATGAAGTACATTTTACGACATACCCTACGGTATACTTATCTCTTTAAAATGCTAAATATCACTAAATTTATTTTAGAAACCATATATTGTCCTTGGGTCTACATCATAAATCAAATAAATTGTTAGATTAGATAAGCTGATATACAATTATAAAATAACTTAGGTATAAAAATTTAATATTTTAAAATTAAGTGTATTGTACACTGTCCAGATTATTGGTTCAGATAAGATACCCATGAAAGTACCTTAGAGGACTAATTGCATATTATTGAAACTCCAGAATGAAATGTTTTCACTTGTAAGAAGACATTATACTTTCTTTAATGTTAATTAAATTAGCTGCTGCTTTAATCTTGCACACAATTCAGTCATTTGATTGTTTAGTTGCTCCTAATATCTCTCTTCACATTTTTATATTGTGAGATGTCCAGTTTTATTTTGTTGGTACAGAATTCATATGTTGGAATTCTTTATTTCAAAATAAAGGGTGCATCTCCCCCCCCCCCCCCAAAAAAAAAAAGGAGTTTTTAATTAAGTTTGAAATCTAATGTATGATAAATAAGTATGGTATTATCTGTTGTTTTTTGGATGATAGTTCAGGCTCTAAATATTCCATTATTTAGTCGTTTAATAGAATGGGATATTGTCTGTTCTACTGTAAGGATATAATTATTTTATGGTTAATTGGTTTCAATCACCACAGTCATCTTATGCCACTCAAGGGGTAAAAAATTCATATTTGAAGTATTGTTCTATGCAACATTATGTTGGGACAAGAACTTGTATAACAGTCCACAGTTTGGAAAGGGAGGAGGTATGTTCTAAGCAAATACGGTTATACAAAAGCATTAGATGCAAAGCAATTGAAATATTTTTATATGAGTCTATTAAAACCTTTGCTGAATATTTTTGTAAGTCCTAATCTGTCATTTATATTGGATTTTATTGAAGACTAAAAAATAATGAAATTAACTCAGTATTGTCATTTATTAACTGAGATTGTATCATTTGTTTTTCATATCTTCTATTATCCTTTTTTAAAAAAAAAAATCTTATGCAGGAAGGGAGACTATTGCTCTGAAAGATACATCATTTGAATAATTAATTTGGATACATGCCTTCACAATGTCTCATATGTAATTGGTATTTTGATAGGTTATAATGTAATCATGTATACCTTACTTTGATTTTAGAACTGGCAAAAAAAGTCTGATTTTTTTTCTTGTCAGCATTAACTTTGTTTTGTCATTTGAGCAATTATAAAAATGAATTAATTTTTTAAAAGTTAAAATTGGTATGCCTTATTTCTTTAACTACTAAGTGTTATATAAAAAGTTGGTTGATGCTGGGTTAAATTATGTTACTCTTACAATCAGTTAATCACATGATGTTTAGTAAAATAATAAGAGTAGATAATTCAATCTATGGCAATGTGTTTTTACTTTTTTAAAAAAAATTTCAGGCTCTTCTGGATCTGATGAACCACCACCAAAAGTATGTAAATTTTATTATTTTATTTGCAAACTGTTTTTTGCAATTTAATTATGATAAAAAAAATTTATATTTTCTTGTCTTTTAGCCTTCCCGTCTTCCTGTTGACCAGAATAGCATATCTGGTTATCCTAGTCTAGGCAGCAATCGTATTCACTCTCCATATTATTTAAATCGCAACTCAGATACAATATACATGGAATCAGCTGATGATTCTTCAACTTTGCCATTACGTAGTTCAGTTAATATATCATCTGGTGGGAATTTGGTGAGTAGACTCATAAACAATTTTTATAAATTTTTAAATTGTTTGTTTTTTATAGGAGTATTTGATTCGCTTTACCAGTTCTAAAATAATGTTTTATTTTCTATTAAACACTTTAAACCCTTATTCTTATTGTTTGTTAATATGTATAAACTTTTCAATCTTAATCAAGCAAAATGCTTATATTTTCTTTTTTGCCTGGTTTTTCATATAATTCAAGATAAATGAAGAATCTAAGCAAAGAATCTGGTATCATTGACCCTCAAAATCGATGAATATAATTAGTTTTTAGGTTAAAGCCAGGAGTGGTCTATGAATAAGGCTATCAATCTGTGTGAATCATAATTCTTAATGTGATAACTAATTCTAGGCTATATTGTTTTATTTAATATAATTTTTTACTATATATTTAGAAACTTAGAAATTCCCAGTCCATCATATAAAGCTCTTTTCTCACAAAATTAAAATTGTGATAATAAATGTCATTTTGTTTATTATTTAACTATAATCAAACTAATGTATATTTTGAATATAATAGTTAAAACTACATTAGTAATTGGTATATATTGTTGCTTTAAAATAATTTTTTATCACTTGTGAAACTAATGTTAATTTGGTTGTTTCATTTCAGGACTTTTCACACGATCCAGAAGATTCCAATTTAGAACAAAAGTTTTTGGAAATGAAACTCCAGCAACAACAACGAGAATCAGAGGAAGACTCAAAATGGCTAGCTGAAGAAGAGAGTCATTTTACTCTTTTAGCAGTATGTTATATATTTGATGTTTGATTTTATCAAAATGAATATTTTGTTATCATATTTAAATAAATATCATGAATTTGAGCACCTTTGCATAAAACATTTAACAAAATATGTGCAAAAGAAATTGAAGGATTTCTTTGTTTAAAGATTTCTTACTTTAGAAATTCAGATATGTCTTGATTTTTCAGCAGGATGCTTTGCTAATAAAGTTTTCACTTCTGTAAAACATATACTAATTCATTGGATTTGTATTTGTTTTTACCTTTCTGAATCAGTAAACTTTCTTGGAAAATATTTAAAAATTCATGCAGAGTGTAGAAATTATGGCATTATGAGAGAATGTTGTCAAGGTGCTTGAATACAGAGTTTGAATCGTTGATTCAAAGTGAATGATATGCATAGGTATAAATTTAATATGCTCTTCCCTTTTGAAGTGTGTGAAAGAATTTATTTCTTATCCAGTCTTTACTTACAGTATGTTTCTACATTTAAATCTTTCTAAGCATTAAAGCTTCTATGTATTAAAGCATAGCAGATATCTCTCTTAAGATAGAAATTAAAATTCATCATCTGATGAAATAAATTGAAGAACTAGATTGCAGACTACTTTGTTATTCCTTGTATTAGCTGAATTAGTACTTTTTAGATATGTAGCTCAAATGAAGAAATATTTTTTATCATTTAGTATATCTAGCTGAAGAAATTTTTTGTTTGACCTCTCTTTATACATCATATTTTTTAAAATTTCTTTAAGCATTCCAGAAATAGGCATTCATGCAGTGACAAATCTCATTGTTCCGATAGTGACAGTCTAGATTTTGAAGCACTACCTCATTCTCCCAAATCTGTTAATGCAAATGTGTTTGATTCAGGTTTGTTATATTTCACATTTTCTTTTTCTCATTTGTGCATGTGTAAAAGTGATTTGTACTCACTGTGATTTTTATTGCAATTTTTAGGATGATGCATATACTTCTGTTTTTTTACTGTGTTTATAACTATAACATTTATAAAATCTTATAATAACTTATTTTTTAAAGTATGGCTGTAATTTTCATTTTAATTCTAGCACTACTGATAATAATTAATATATAACTCTACCTACCACTGTTTATTATTTTGACCATCATACCTATCATTTTGACTGATGTGGTAGTTGTGTTAATTATCAGAGGCATGGCAATACAGTTCAAGTATCAGAATTTTTATGCATCTGTATTTCATACATTGCTTAAGTATTTTAAAGTAATTTGTTTCATATTATTAATCTAAGTGATTTAATTTTAGTTTTCTTCCTGAAAATTTGTATTTAAAAATATTTCTGTAATATTTTGTTTCAGAAGCTACTGCTCATGCTGAAAAGCCAAGCACTTCCCTGGAGGCCTCTAAATGTGCAATAAATGTAAGCTATTACTCATATGATTAATTTAATAAATATGTAAAATTAGTAGTTGGGACTTCTAAGAAACTTTTACTCATTTATGAGAGTTCTGCTGTTTTTTTAGTCCCCCAAAAATATATTAAGTTCTACTGTATCTGTCTCGTGAAACATGTTTTAGATATTTATATCCTGATATTATTTATTTATAATGATTACAAACTTTCATTGTAGTGTAAATAATTTCCTGGTAGACACTATGGGTATTAGGTTCAGAAAAATATGCATTTAAGTTTTAATTGTTTAATTTTTTTGTTCTCCATGTTTGTCAATTGAATGACAAGCATTTTAATAACTAATACTGACAGAAATTACTGTCTGTTCTCTAGAAAAAGGAGAGTTATTTCTATGTTAATGCTCTGAAAAACTGGTATTGTAGTTGCAGAGGGTTACTAAGCACTAAGCACCATTATTTGGTTGTTGTTAGGATAAATATATGCCTCATCTGAGACAATAGTTTTTAAACTGAACTCAAAATTTTGCAAAATTGTTTGTCATAATGCTAATGTACATTTCATCTATGGGGAATGTTCATTGAATGTTAGGGTAACTATTGTACCCATCTATTTATTATCATAGTGTAAAATCGCTCTGATTTGTAGTTTCTGTTGTTGACTGCCATGACTGTAATTTTGATACTAAAAGTTTACTAAAAGAGCTAATCTTTTACAAAATATTACATCATCTGTCATTTTTTCACTTAAGACCATTGTAGTAGTGTTTAGATACCCTGAGTTCAAAATATGGCATAGTTACTATTTTTTGTTTAAGTTGGTAAATTTGTTTCAAGTGGGCAACAGCACCTTTCCAATTTTATTAGATGAGATCCATTTCTAGTAGTTAGTTCTCCATAACTCTTTTAAAAGTTTATTTATTTTTTTCATGGACAACTTCTGTTTCATTATTTATTTTATCTAGTATGTAAAATAATTATCTATAATTTTTTAAAGGTTATATATGTATGAAGTTCAAATTTTATTTCACTTATTATATGCTTAAGAATGCTGGAATTGCTATGTTTTACTTTATATTGGCTATTACACAGAAATTTAATTTAAAACAGTACAGTTTCATAATATAGGGCTAATAACTATAAAATTTCTAGGAGGTTTTATTTTACACAGCAGGTTTGTTTTATTATGAGTCACTTTATCAAAATTTTTTCATCAGAGTTCAATTCATTTTCAAATCTTTATGTGTGTATATGCATGTGTGTGTGTGGGAGAGAGAGATGGAAAGAAAAAGAGAATGAATGAAAATTTTATTATTCAATAGAAAAATGAAGGTGTTGAATCTAAAGCAAGCCTTTTTTATATATATATATTTATTTACAGCAGCAAGAACAGACTCCAACTGCTGAATTAGATAGGACAAATGATACTGTTTATGAACAAACCACTAATGTTGTGAGAGCTGTTATGAGTTTGTCTCAAGGAGTTACATTAGGCAGACTTGAGGAATATTTAAATTACGTCAAGGTATGTATTACCACTATCTCTGGTACTTTGATGTTTGAGCTTGTTTCTAGAAATTTAGGTATATAAATTGCTTGATTATTCATAACTTTATCAATTTTTAGCATTGGCCATCTCAGTGTTGTTTTAGGCTTTATAAAAATTAAATATTTCTAGTACTACCAAAATGCTTCTGTTTAAAATGAATTGCTAAGACTATCAAGTTTGTCAGTAATTCCTTTCATTTTGCTTCATTTTACATATCCTTTTGGACCAGTTACTTCCTTGAAAATGGTTTTAAGTTGTGGTTTCCTGGAATATATTCATACACCGTCAACTGGGGTAACTTTGGGCCTTGCGGGTAACTTTGGCCCAACAAACAAAAAAATATTATATGTGCTGTATCTAGACAAATGAGAGTGATTATTACTTATTCATTGCAAGATCCAATAGGTGGCAGTACTGCCTTAACTTTCTCATAGTTTTGTCTTGTAGTTCCTCAATTTACAACAACTACAGTGCTGCTTTACTTTGGTATCACTAAAACGTATATTGTTGTTGTCTTCTAACTTTTACTTGTAATTGTGATAGAGTACGTGATTCAGAGCACGTAAGCGAATTGCCTCAGCTTTTTATTAGTAATTGTTTCAACTATTTCACTGTCATTATCTCAATTTATTTTGTGGTTTGCCAACTAATGAATATTTACTATATTAGGCAAACTTTATCCTATGTCTTTGGGTAAGTTTGGCCTAACGTGGCAGTTGGGCCAAAGTTACTCCAACTATTCCTTCTACTTTTAAAAAGGGTCTAGTTTCAAAGAGGTGAAAATGGCAATGTGTCATTTTCACCTCTTTGAAAACCTCGTCAGAAAGTAATTGATAAATCATTACAAACAAGCAAGTAAATCTCAAAGACAGGCGAACTCTGAATTTGTACATGTATGCTGTAGATGATTTTGTTATTGTGAAGTACAATGGAGTTAAATATCGTGGAAAGATTTTAAGTTTAACAGATAACGACTGACTGTGGAATGTATGAAAAGAGAGCTCAAATTTTGGCTTTGGTCAGAAAAACAAGACTGTATAAATTATGAGTGGGAAGAAGTGTGTGCGAGAAAATCAGTACTCCAAAAATTGAGTCAAAGAGGAATCAGTTTATTGTTCCAGAACTGGATTATGTTTCTTCTCCATAGTTTGGACTATCAATTCATCAAAACATATAAGGCTGTTAAATTACTGTTTACTGTTTATCTATTATTATTTTCTTTTCTTTGATAATTCCCCTTGCAATTTAAAAATAAAATGCATAGTAAAGATGTTGATTTATTGATTTTTTTCCTCCAAATTAAGCTTGAGATTAACTCTGATTAGATAACATATTATTGATAGATAATTTGGCAATACTTGTACATGGTCTAACATTGGCCTAAGCTATCTCACCAATTTAAATGTTTGGTTTTCAAGAGCTGGGCCGAAGTTGCCCCAATTCAAGGTAACATTAGCCCAAAAATTTTAAAAAATTAAAAAATTGTTTAAAGTTTGTATGTATACTTTAACAATGGTTTATATTACAGTTAAATTTGTTTAAAATAATATAAACCACTTACCATATCAAATTTTAATTGGTTTATAACTATTATTTGCTTTTCCTGGGAAATAAACATGAAAAATGGGACAAAATTTCCCCAGTTGACGGTATTATTTTTTTTCCACAGAATTCCATTAACAGCAGTTTCAGTTTACTGGTTACTCTCATCAAAATCTGATGGCAGTCTCGTTTTACTTTGTGTACATAAATTGAAAATGTTCTATCACACTATTGCTTTTCTGAGGAAACACATTCATTTTTACTTTCAAATGGATCCTTTCTGATAATCCATCTTCAGTGCCAAAAATTATAACTTTAATTGATTTCAGAGCAGTGTTCATGTATATCATTTATGTCCTCCAATAGGCTAGGGCTTTTTGGACATCTTGCCATTCTTAGAATAAAACTTTATTAATGGATAAAAAAACAAAATAAATTTTCATGGTACCATTATGATATTCACCTACATTTGACTGCCAAATGTGAGTGAAATGCCCGTGAAACTGAAAAACAAATTCAAAATAACTTTTCATAAAATAAAGTTGTCATAATTTCAACTGATCTAGCAATCACCCAAAATAACTAAAAATGCATCTCAAATTGCTGTGAAATTAGGAAATTTAAGGGGATAATGAGTGTTTCCAGTATGCAAAAAATTATAAAAATTAAGGAAATATCCTAGACATGTTGAGAATGCTATCATATTAAAAAAATATTAAGTTTCCCTAAGGGTCAAAATGACCAGTCAGTAAATTATGATATATCATCTACGTATCTGAGAAAAACATGAGTGGAGGAAAGGAATGATTTATTATATTCACATGCATATAAACAGAAATGGTCATAATGTTATCAGAAAATACAAAAAGAAATTCTAAGTGAACAGTCATCTAAACCATAATTGAAACCTCTCATTTTGAGTGGTTGATACTGTTATGATAAAAATACTTATATTGCAGCTCCAAAAATGTATAGTTTTGTACCAAATTATGATTGAAACGTCAAACTTTAAGTTCTCATCCCTGTCTTTAGTTCTACTTTATATAAATATTAGTAGGTTTGAAATCTTTAAAACTGAAAACTTCACTCATCATTAAAAATACACTTGTGTATATGTTAAACATATTAGTGTAACAAAAATTAAGTTTCAATGACAATAATGAAGTTGCTGATACAGAAGAAAAAGATAAAGCTACCATGACATCACATGCTTAATTCAGACCATTGTTCTCTTAACTCAGATATATTATATTTTATGTTTTTCTCATGTTAAATCACATATTAGGGGAGTCTGGTAGACATGCCAACTTTATATCATATGTATGCAAGTCTATAGCAACTTGATTTTTATACATGGTTGTCTGGAACTCAGCTACACTGTAAATGTATATCACAATGCTTATATTTCCAATAACTTTATTTATGATATTTTTCACTCTTTTCATATGTCAAAATTATTTCACAAATTCATTGACATTGATTTTTCATATCTAACAATCTAACTAATAGGTTCCCTTCTTTTTTTCAGCAAGTAGGTCTTGATTTGAGAAATTTACTAGCTGCAGTTGATGAAATTATTGTGAATTTCCCTTCATGGACTCACAGAGAGGTATAGCGAGACTGACTTGTTTTGTTTGTCTGTGTGTGGACCTTTTTAGATTGCATTTTCTGTTAAAAATTATGTATTTATTCAGGAAATAATATTTTGATTATTAAACCGCAATTTATACACACACACACTAGCTGTACCCGGCTACGCATTACTGTGGCTCAGTCTGGTTAAATGGAAAAGAAAGAAAAGTGAAAGCATGTTTCTAATGTGTTTAATTTATAAAGGCTGCAAAGCTGTTACTAATTTAGCTCTACCCAGGGGGCATGTGTAGCTTAAAGTATGCTATGGACGCAAGTAGTGTTACCCACCAACATATTTTATAGTTCAGTTTTTAGTACTTGCTTATTTTATGTAATATCTTGGCGAAAGAATTGTGTTCCCCTTCGCCCACTGCATTGGAAATGAAATTTTTTTAAAAACTGTTTAATTTTACAATACTTGTGGATATACAATATTTTTTGTTGTTCCATTGTCTGTGCAGATATATAGATTGTCTGGTTTTCTGAGTTTAGAACAGGCAACATAAAATTGTCCATGTGAGAAATAATCCATGTCTAAATCTAACCCGTACAATTGTAAAGATTGGCCCTGAGCTTTATTGATGGTGATTGCAAATGCCAATCAAATTGGGAATTGGCTCTTAAATTTAAACTCTTAAATTTAAATGGCATATCCATTGGAATCATGGGAATGTGAGGAATTAGGACATCTTCACCTTTGAATGGTCCTGTCAAGATTGTTCCTTCTACGACGTTGCTCAGTAATTTTTTTCTGCAAGCCGTGCCTTGCAAAGCTTTGGTTGGTTGATATTTTGCAACATTATAATTGGCAAGCCAATTTTCAATTGCAGTACGTATGGTGGAATCCCTGGCAGATCGAGTGAATTCAAAAATTCTGTTGGATAATGAACTTCTTCATCTCCTTCCACAACAGTATCGATGGACATGTATGTGACTGCCTCGCTTTGAATGTTATACTGAATGATATTGTTAAGTTCGTAGATGTCTTTGTTCTTGGTGGCAAGAATAGCTCGTTCACTCATCCAATCATGATTCTTATAATTGGTTTGAATATTGGGAAATACTTTTTCAACCAATTCTTCTTTTGACGATACTAAATTGCAGAAATTATGAGGCAATGAAATTTATCCTGACGTCAGATTAACTGGCACTTTTCCGTTCCCAATTTCCAGCAATTGATATGATAATAACTTAGCTGATCGATCGTTTTGCAGATGGACATGCATATTTGTAGATAATTTCAACATCTGTACATGTCGACACAAAGTAGAGTATTTCAGGCAAGCATTTATTTCGTCCGTTGGTGTCTATCAAGGAATTATAGGTAATGTTTGCCTGAAATCTCCTGCAAGCAATATTAATGCATTTCCAAATGGTTTGATGTTTCCATGCAAAT
>OU015494.1:27976744-28014244 GCA_907164885.2 Dolomedes plantarius
ATATCTTTACATTGCTATAAATGTTTTACTCTTTCATATACACAGTTTAATATGATTTTGTTACTTCTGTATATTTTAGTGTAGCTTAGATTGTAATTTGAATGAAAAATTGTCCCACATATTGCAGGAGTGTGAGAAATATTTAATAATAAGATGCTAATAATATTCTCTACTTCATAATGCAGGACTACTTTGCATTATAATATATTTACAAAAAATAATCTTTATATATTCAGCACACTTAAGTATGTAGTTATTGTTATAAACTTCTGAAATGTAACAAAATTTATTGAACAAACACAACAAAAAAAAAGCTGGAATGTATGTAAGCATTTTTTTGATAGATTTTGATGAGGGGAAAACTATTAATTATATTGCCTTTATACATGACTAACTGTATCCTTAGAGATTTTGCTAAGTTCATGTATAGTGTGAATTCCCATTTTATAATTATTTTATCTACAAACAGGTTGAATATTGTCTTCCCTTTCCATTTCATCTAAAAGAATATTTTAAATGCTAAGAATACTTAGGAATAGGCTTTGCCTACTGTATTTATAAATTTAGGTCATCTATCGTAAATTTTCTAAAACTAACTTTGCAAGTTTACTTCATGATATTGTTTTCAAATCATTACTTTATTGCATCTTATCATATTCCTAGCATTTTTTTATGCAAAGTTTCTTATAATTTTAGGATCTCTTAATAGAACAAAACTTAACCTTTAGAATAATACAAGAGAGACAAGTAGATATTAGCTTTAACTAGTGTACTAGTGCTTGTGATAATTTTACCTTTGAACATTATTTTAAATGTGGGTGTAATGTAATTTTAATTGTATTTTCATATTGATGTGTATCAGTAAGAATGCTTCTAAAACTTACTCATTAAATTTAAACATTTTTCTATATTTATTCAGTAAGATTGTTTCTCTAAACATAATTATAGATTTTACGTAACATGTATTATGCGTTTCACTTGCTGTAACTTTCAAGTTTAGTGTTTTGTAGTTTGAAATATGAGTTAGTACTTTCAGGGCAGTTTCGTGTGAAAAATCTAGTCTTCTATGCGATCTAGTTTGATCCTCCTGTTTAAAACCCGAAGAATCTCTCAAATGTTTTATTTTAAAATAATTTTCTTTTCGATAAAGAGGATACTAGGATATACTTGGATCATTGCAGCAATTATTAAAAGTCTTCAGGTAAATAGCAGTATATTGCTTATATTATACAGTTTCTATTATTTTATTTTGGAAAGCTTATTTTCTTAGCCATAGTTTGAGATTTCTTACTTATTTGGCTTAATCATACTGTTAGAATTCTTTCTGAAATTTTTTGTGTGAGGTGGGAAGAATTTAATATTTTATTTATGACCATAATTGACCTCTATTTTTTTATTGTTTTATATAAAAATTGCTTAAGATATTCTGAAAATGCTCTTTATGTTAGAGAAACTTATTGATATACTTAGTGTTTTAAAAGTTTGTCCAAATTCCTGTAATGTCATAGCATCAAATTTTTTTAATATACTTCTGTAGAATGGCTTTTATAGCTTAATGCATTTGTGATAAGTTTTACTATTTTCATGCAACTAGATGTCTTCCACCTTATAGCCAACTTGCAATTAGTCCCTGTTATATGTTTTAATGTACTTTAGATAAGTTTTACTATTTTCATGCAACTAGATGTCTTCCACCTTATAGCCAACTTGCAATTAGTCCCTGTTATATGTTTTAATGTACTTTAAAAAATCTCAGTTTTTCTATTAAAAGTTCCATAAAATGGGGTGAAATTGTGCTGGGTTTTGAGGTTTTTTTTTAATGCCATTTCTTTATCAACATAATTGGATGAATTTAGTTCAGAAAGATAGATACACATTTCAGTTTCTATTTTGTAGCAAAAATTTTTTTTAAGTGGTTGGGGATGGCGGGTTTTTCTTTCTGGCATAATCTCTCTGACTGAATGGGGGGAGGGGAGATTAGGCTACCCCTTTTTCTCCTTTATAGTTGCCATGGATTCAGTCGTGGTACATTCACATACCTTTTACTTTGTAGTATGAACTCTCCCAGTTAATTTTGACTTTTTTTAAATAAAATTTTTTTTCTAACAAATTTCATCACCCTTTTTTGGCTAAATCCAAAATTTGCCTCATTTCACTATACAGGAAACATAAGCTTCCACACTTTCAAAGTTGCTGCACATTTGACCCCGATAGACCCTCCCTTCATATGAAATGGCCACAAAGTCATTTACTCTGAAATGTGCTATGGTTGCAGTGACACCTTCAGCAACTGGATTCTCTGTATTTGAATCCACTTCATCCTCTTGAGAATGATTGTGATGTTTTCATTTCATCTTGGTGGACCATCCCTGTCATAAGTATTACCCAATTCTCTTAGCAGAGTTAAATATAAAAATCAATAGTTGATAATGGATATTTATGTGAGCTGTGTGTTTCAGGATGGATAAACTCTACTACTGTTAATGATTTATATAATGGTATACTGGTTAATTGACTGGTTACATTTAGAGGCTAAGTATTCAGTAATTCCCTACCACAGCTTGTTTACTTTGCTAGGAGTTGAAATTTCTGGATGCCTACAATATCTAGTTAGGTAATTAGCACCCCTAAAAGTAATTAACTGCATATCATAATTCCTGTTATGCAATAAATATTCAATTATATATACACGCAAGATTTTTTTCTTGCAAAGAGAAAGAGGATATCATTAAAATCATCCAATTTGTAATTATATTGACTGTTTTTGAAAATTTCCATGTTTTCCTATGTGTTTTATAATTGTTATCCTTTATATTTTTTGCATTTTCATATTTTGAATAAATTTGTATTGACAAGTTATTTTAGGGATTTTAATGTTATGACAGATTTTGTTAAAAAGTTGTCTTTTTCTTTCTATATATAGTGACAATTCTATTGGTTTACAATTGATCCAGGTAAAAAGTGTGTTACATTAATTTTACATCTGGATGAGTTGTTTCTAATGTGGCAGTCACTTCATCTTTTGACATTCACCCCCCCCCTCCCCCCCACACTGCAAATTTGTTGGCTTCTTTATTATGTAAGCACCATGTAGATGAGCCAACATAACTCCCTAATCTCAGCCTTGTCCTTGGACAAGTGGGAATTGAACCTAGTTACTTGTTGCTAATATTTAAAATTTAGTATATGTAATCTTTATTTTCTTTGAAAATTTTTTAAGTAGGGTAAGTGAGAATGTGGGTTTAAAATCCTAAAAAAATTTATAGTTTAAAAAAATTTTCAAGTATACTGTGTAGGAAAATTCTTGCTCTACTGTTATGTTTACAATATTTTTCTGTAAATAAAACTAAAATGGAAAATTTTTCAGTGTCTCTTTGATCCTACAATATTCAGTAGGGCCTAGGCAAAGGGAAAAAACTTTTTTTGAACTTTTAACATATTTGTTACTCTAAAACAAATATACTTATTTTGTTAATATTCGAACATTGCTGACACTGCTACACTTGAACAACAAAAGAATGTAAAATAAAATAGCCTTTTGTTCTGCATGAAATATCTATTCTTTCCCTTGCCTACTTATTTTGCTTTAAGCAACTATGATTTATTGGGACCCGCATTCTCATTTGTCCCAAGTGCAAGTGAGGACGCAATACACAAAAACTTCAAATATTTATGGCAAAAAAGGTTGTGAATAGATTTTAAAAAATAAATCTAAATGTAGATCATAACCAAAAGTATGTATGCAAATTTTCATATAAATACAACAGCTTGTTAAAAACTTGTTTAGTTTCACTGTGAATCTAAATGAATTTGCATTCTGACTTACCCCCACTTCACCCGAACATATTTTAATACTTTAGAGTGTGAACACTCATATTTTTAAATATACTGTTACATATGTCTATTGAAGAATTTAACTTCGTTAGATTAGGAAATGGCTGAAGATGAATCAATCAGTCTTCCATAGGACGGCGTTGTGGTTCAGCAGATTGCTTTCATATTGCATTGCCAAAATATATTACTTCATTTTAGGATATTTATGAAAGTTTTCTCGTAAAGAAAACATGGATATACTTACATTTGAAGACATATTTGGAATAGCATTTTTTAATTGTAGCATAGTTTTTTTTTCCCAAAATTGTTGTAAGATTATTATTTAAGGAATATACCATTTAAGATTCTTAGGTCAGCAAATTGCTTAAAAAAAGTATGGCCTCTAGCACTGATCTGATATAGTTTATTTTGATGTACATGGTTTGATTATATTTTTGTATTTATATTAAGAAAAGTATATTACCTTGATTAGTTATTTTAAGTATACTCTCTAATATACAAAATTGCTTTTTGAAATTTCGAAATGTGTTTATTTCCTAAATGTGTTGAAAGGTAATTGTCTACTGTGATAAATATTTTGAATTGCAAACTATTAACTGATGATGCCTTTCTGTGTGCCTCTGTGTAAAAAAAAAAAAAAAAAAGTATTTTTTTTTAACACTTCCACATATTTCATGAAATTCTAGTCTGGAATTTTATTTTATGCTTCTACAAATTTGTTTCAAATAACTGTATATTATGAATAAAATGAATCATAAAAAGTTAATTTTACAACATTTCAGTTTATTGCATTTTTCATGTTTTGTATATATTCATTAAAGAAAATAAATGATTTATCTCACAATTTTAAATTCATTTTAAATTCTTAACATGTCATAATTTTTGTTGGAAGGAGAAGGTATTAGTAAATGAGCCCCCCCCCCCACACACACACACACACACACACAGTTTTAGAGTATTAGGTAATCCAACAACTACACGGTCGCTCCTGTGGTGTGGGTGCCATGTTGTTGCCTGCTGCAGTCTTCCCTCACCGGTGGGGATACATCATGTAAGGTCTTAGCAGCTATGATGGGGCCCCATCTGGTGCAGTGAAACTTCTCAATGGTTTCACTGTACTGGCCAGAATGGTTGGTTGGTTGGTTTGATTTGGAGCACTACAGTCATTTCTTTTGCTAGATAAGCCAATTAGACCGGGATCTACTGCTTAAAGCTTATTCCGAATGGCTACAAACGTCCATGCCAACTGATTCTGGTACACAATGCCAGCACCCTGGCCATCGTCCGGCGGCCAGTATAATGGTTCCGGAAAAAAGTTGCCATTTTGAGGGGAAAGTAGACACATTGAAAAGAGGTTTTCTTTCATAATATTGTCTTCAATCAGTTCTGAACAAAATATGGTTGTTTAGAGGGATGGCTGACGAATAAGGAGCCAGTCAAGAGAAGTTTCACTGTGTATGGAAAGTTCAGATTGGGGATGTAAATTTTTGCAGGTTTTTGTTTCCTCTTGTAGATACAATTCAATCTCTTTTCCATAAATTTATGAAAACCTTTCAGTGCACAATTCATTTCAGTAATTAGAAAAAAATATTTTTTCTTGTACATAAGGAGATACCTGTTAAGTGGCTTGGTTTGGAACGCTACGGTCAATTTTTTGCTCCATGAGGGCTAATTAGACCGGGACCCTACTGCTTAAAGCTGATTCCGAACGACTACTAACGTTCATGCCATGAGTGGAACTCGAACCCACAGACTCTGGTACTGAAGACCAGCGCCCTAACCATTCAGTCATCCTTTCAAGTGGCATGGGAATCTTGTAGATTTGATTTTCAAAGCTGTGTTAAGCTGCATGGAAATTCTCTTTCGGTATTTTTCTAATCAGAGATGAGCAGCGTGTACTTTTGGAATTCTGTTTCTGCGTATGAAGTTAGATGTTTAAATAAAGAATAAATTTTTAAATTACAAATTCTCGTTTTTAATATTTTGTAGGGCATCAAATTATGTGTATCGTGACAAAATAAAATTGTCTAAATTTCAAAATGATTTTTGAAAACGCATACATTGCATTTAAAAATTAATTTTAAGTGCAGATATGGATTTTTAAAATATGCATTTGATAACTGAAAAAAATTAGAAAATTTCTAAGAGGTGAATTCCTCCATAGCTTAACATTGAGTCTACTAAAAATAGTTTTTGACGAACTGATGTAGTGCCGGTGCACACTTGCGGCAAAAGTACTCGGGACGCTGCGTTATTTTCACTCCGATAAGAAATGCAGAGCAACTGCTGTTGTGATTCACACGTGCCGCCGGCGCCACTCCCAGGTCGCCGCAGGTTCCTGTGGAACGCGCGGCACCTTCCTGTAACGCGATAGCTGATAGTACTCATTTGTCTGCTGGGCAGTGCACATCTGCCGCAGCGTTTTATCTCCTATCGAGCTCGTGAAATCTCTTTACACGATGTCTGATGAAAATGTAGATGTCGAACTTTACATCAACGAAGTAAAAATCTCACCCGATAATTTGGGATGTTAGTCATGAGGACTATAAAGACCGAATACTGCTTGGGAAAATTTGTGAAACCATTATTGAGAACTTAAGCCAAAAAACGGAGAATGAAAAAATTACAACCAGTAAGTATAATTTTTTTCAACTTTTATTAAAATAAGTACATTAGATAAAAACTTTTAGATGGTCAAGTATTTATGTTTATTTTAAGTGGGTCGTCCGAAAATAATTGAAAAACTTTTCGCCATCTTCCCTGAGAGCCATCAAGCATACATTAAACGCTCCCTTCAAGTACCTCTCGCCAGGGCCCGGTTTAGAAAATTCTGGACTATAGGCACAACTCGGGATGGGGGCCCCCCCTAACACTGATATGTGCGTAAAATTTCCAAAATTGACACAAAAAAAAATAAATCATTATGAAAGTACCATTTTACCAAGAATAGGCTATTTGAAGCGTAGAAGCCTAGGACATTATGAAATAACAAAAAGTAATACAACATATTAACTTCATCATTAAAACACCAATACAATGCAATCAGAAAAACTTATTAATTCCTTATATACACTATAACATACATATGAACTATACATATAATGAACCAATAAAATTTGAAAGGATGTATAAAAAAATTGCTATTAAAAGAGGTAAAATAAAAAATTTGAATTGGGAATTTTTTTTTTCTTTTAAAATAAAATTTTTGGGGCTCGGCCTACCAGGCCTAATGGAAATTCAGGGCCTGTCTCTCGCTGTTGTATGGATGGATCCAGTGCTTTTTTCTAATTCTATTTTCACGATGAATATGCTTGTAGACTAAGTAAGAAAAAACAACTTTTTTTTTTTAAAATAATTGGGTGCGCGTACGATCCATCTCGGTTGGTGGCAATCGAGAAACTGCCGCTGACGCCTATCACCGCGAAAGTGTGCACTGGAACGGCGTTCCACGCAGAGTGAAAATAACGCAGCGACCCAAGTACTTTTGCCGCAAGTGTGCACCGGCACTTAAGAGGGTGGTTTAATATTTATGACTTACTTTCTGCATCAATGAAATTTCTATGATTTTAAGTACTATCAAGTTACAATTGTCAAAGTCATGTCCCAAAGCTAACTGTGTGCATTAGAAAGATTAGATGATTTTGTCCGCTTTGTTGCGATCTAGGAGAAACGCTATTTCGCATTTCCATAGAGCTGTTTACATTTTCTGGTTCTAGTAAAAATGGGCTGGAGTATGCGTCTGTAATGGAGTCATTAGATTAGTTTGATTTTATTACAGAAATTCGTGACAAATGGGAACTGCTTGTGGTTGTGCCTTTCTGATAAGAATTACCGAGAAGTTGAAACCATTTTAGTGAATATGTAGTGTTTGAGGCAAAAAGAAAAGCCAGAAATTTGAGAATCTATTCAGCAAATTCAATGGGACTTATGAAATATACATAGGCTTTGAAGGTTTTTTTTTCTTTGCCTGTTCTTGTATCGTAGTACACCAAGACTTTTCCAAACAAAAGTTTCAGTCTATATACACCTGTTCGTATAAAAACTAAATACGGTGTATTTCATAGTTTTTTTTCTCTTTTTGTTAAGTAAGAGATATGTGTAGATTTAAAATTTGGGCTAAATGTTTAATACAAGCATTACTCCCTCCTGTGGTTAATTCAAACGATTCTGGTGCACTAAAAATAATTCTTTTAGAGATTTAGTTCAATGTCCATGAAATAATACCATATCAAATGAATCCCTCGTTTCCATCTCAAAATGAAATTAGAGTTCATTTTGCTGAGCCTCCAATAAAATCAGGAAATCTAGGTTACACGAAGTTTAATTTTAATCCAAACGGGAGAGGGTGGGGAAAACTGATTTTTCTTTAAAAAAAAATCAGTTTAAGACACAGCCATAAACACTGGTCGTTGATTTTACCTACAGAGAGAATTTTATATTAACGATTCATGCTGCATATATTGGAACTTATTAATAATCACACCAAAATTTCCCTTTGATGGACTTTCATAAGGAGTATATTGAACCCCATGTTTGTGCCTGATTCAAGTCAGGAAGAAAAAGTACATTTATTAAGCACTTACATTTGAATAACTCTGTTCTTGAATTTGACATCAACGTCACTACTTCATGTTCAAAAAACACTGAGGGCCTGTTCACATAGAATCCGTCAGCGTTACTCGTATTGAAATATACAGAAGGTCGTTCGCACTTTGTGGAAACGGTTTTGTAATTTATTTTTGTTGTTTGCATTTTGAGATAAAAATTTGCAACTTCAGAATAATAGTCTGCTATTGTTTTGTTTTGATTGGAATGTAAAATAAAAGGATTTGGAAAATAGCTCCTAAAATTGATAGATTGCTCGAAGGTTACGTAACTGCTCTTTCCGAGGAGAAATATTCGTATCAACAAATTATAAAGCGGTGTAAAAGTCGCGGTTATGGCATTTCAAATAAAGGTATTTATAATATATTAAATTTGAAAGGGAAAAAATGCTAACTGAAAGTAAAAATGAAAACTTGATCGCAAAATCTCATCCTAAGGCTGTTCGAACGCAGGTAAATATCAAGAAAGTGAAGTCTCTGATCCTAAAAGAAAATCCGCCGACTCAAAGATCCATTGCATCGAAACTAGGAATGTCACCTGGCACTGTAAGTAAAATCATTCATAAAGATTTGACGTTAAAAAAGATGTTTAAACCTAAAGTTCATCTGCTCTTGCCAAAGCATATTGCTGAAAGAAAAGCAAATTGTAGAAAATTATATTTAAAACACCTAGCTGCTGAAAAATGGAAATTTGTGGTAACACTCGATGAGGCATGGGTGTATTTAAGTGACTGTATAAAAAAAGATAAATTTTCTATTGCTCAACTGACGGGAATGACCGCACGAAATGGCTCCGTCAGTGTGCAGAAAAGTTCCCAGAGGGATTCAGGATAGTTGCAGGATTTTCTTACAAAGGCAGATTCAACATCAAAAAAGTCTCAAGTAAAGCCAAAATTAATTGACTATTATCAGAAGAATATTTTAGAACCAATTTTTGAAGCAAAAATTCCAGCCTTATACGGAAAGAACATTGATAAAGTAGAGCTTCATATGGACAAAACCTCTAGTCACACGTCTAAATCAACTGTCTCTTATTTAGCAAAGAAGGAATCAAAGACAGAAATAAAGTGTATCCTATTTAATGAAATACCTGTAAAATCACTTGACGCTTCTCCAATAGACTTTTGCGCTTTCGGTTTATTAAAAAGAGCCTTAGGAAAACGGCATCCCAGAACACTGAACGGACTTTGGAAAACGATCCAAGAGGAATGGGGTAAAATTCACATGACACTACTAAGACAGTTTACTTTCGTGGAAAATTCGAGCTAGAGCTATTGTCAAGAACCATGGCTATCAGACAGAAGCAAATCGCCACAAAAAAATACGGCATTTATACATAAAACTTAACTATCAAAATCGTTTCCATAAAGTGCGAACGACCTTCTGTATTTAACCACTTACGAACCTCTAAACGATTAGCCACGAAATTGTTAGGCCCGTTGCTTACACGGCGTTTTTATCCGTGGCGGACAAAATCCTTCGGACGTCGTTCCAACAGTAGACCACAGAAGTCAATTGGAGCTTGCACACTGGGCGGGAAAAAAACGATCGGTAAATTTTCCATCGACGGTAGCTTGTGCAGCTGTCGAGTGCCACTGTGCGCCAGCGGATGTTTTGACTACTGGTTCGACGGATTTTTTCCGCCACGGATAAAAACGCCGTGTGTGCAACGGGCCTTAAGGCCTGTCATTGGTTTAAAATATGTCAATTCGAGTAACGCTAACGCTGACGGATTATATATGAACAGGCTCTGAAGCTCCTGTTCTTTCCTTCACCATTTAACAAGAACCTCTCCCATCATTTGATAATTGAGTCATTTTAAATTAAAATTTATTAATTATAAAAATTTACAATTTTACACAAAATCATTCGAAGTATATTACAGATTTATAAATAATTTTTTTTTTCATTCTAAAGTTTAAAAATTTAAGAACAAAACAAATAAAATCGGCTTCTTTGAATATTGTAAAAAAATGTAGAATTTGTTTTTACATTTCTTCATCGCTTGAGCTTTGTAACTAGAAGAAAAAAGAAATGATTTTTTGAAAATCTACGTACATAATATTTACCCCTTAACACCATATTTCTACACAGTACTACTGCAGAGAATGATTTGAACATAATCTGTTCCCTGGAAATTAGTTGTGAGATCACTTTAATATGTGTTATTGACATATGCAATTAGATTACAGTTTAGCTTGCCTAAATAGGGTGGGAAAACGAAGAAATGACTTAAAAGCTATCCATATTAACCGTGCATTTAACTGTCAGTGGTCGGTTGATGATATGTATTAAATTAGATAAAAACTTTAAACTATTTAAGATTGAAGTATTGCATGTTAATATAAATACTTGCATTGTAAGGCTCAGACTGCAGCACTTTCCTGTATAAGAAAAAACTTTAAACAGAAACACAAAACGAATACCAAAAAGTGACTGCTTAGGCTCGGTGCTCACGAGCGATCCGATGTCGTTGCGGCACCGCAGTTGCGATCAGGCAGTACATAGAGTTGAATTAATCGACTCACACGGACGACGCCTACGTGCCGCAACGACACCGGATCGCTCGTGTGCACCGAGCCTTAAGGATGACTGCCGGCATGATCATTAAACGAAGGATTGTTTCAGGAGATACTAACTCAAGGATATTGTGTGTGTGCATATGTGAATAGGAGTGAAGTCCTATTACATGTGTGCGTATGTATTATAAATAATCTTGAACCTCAAAAATGCAATTAGATTAAGTAGATCAGAATGACGGAATTTTAAGTTTGGCTGCTGCCCATTACTTAGAACCCCCCCCCCCCCCCATGAAGGTTAGATGAAATGATTTAAACGGTAGGCTTTTCATGTTACAAATATCAAGAAACTTGTTGCTTACACGTGACACAGGAAATGGCTCATCCTGCGGAAGAAACATGAGTAAATGAAATCTTGAACTTCTGACAGACACCAATAACTATGTAGTATTGAAGTTTCACACTGAACTTCAGGGGAGATTCTCTCTTACATACTTTTCATCTCCTTGTTTATATTGATGGTAAAAACTTTAAGAAAGTCTGTTGAAATGAGCTTAGAGGAGTAAAGCTAAATTTTATACAACATAAGAGAAATTACACTGATTCAGCCAATACTTAGGCGGAAACTATGGCAGTAACGCTGATTGGGTATTCTCAAAGCTACATCTCGTCGTAAACTGAAAGGAATACAACGCTCTTATTGTTTGGAGATCGATTTTATTGAAAGAAAAAATGCCGATTTTGTGGATGGTTTTCTCAGCTTGTATAACCGATTTAAATGAATAAAGATATACATCTGGTGAAGTAAAAGGGGAGTGCATTCATCGTTTGATTTGGATTACGAAAGAACACTCTTGATAAAGAAAATATTGGAGAAACTAAGTAACGTTCAAGGTTTGAGCGGAAGAAACATTTACCTGTTATATCACAGCAAAAAGAAAATTTCTCATCGATATTCCTAAGAATGAAATTTTATGGAGAGAAATGTCACTAAAGTTTAAAGAATCCCACCCCAAGATTTTTCAAAAATTAGGAAATTGGTAATAAATTTGAATAAAATTTTACAGTGAAAATTCTTTACTTGTCCTATATGTAGTCACCCTGTTGTGTACTGTGGCTATTCTAACAGATCATAATGAATAAGTCACGCAAAGACAAACTCTTGTTCATCCAAGATCTGGTCCACAGAGTCGCCAATACCTTCAATAATGGGGGGAAGGAGCTAGTTTAGTTGAGAAGAGTGGGCAATTTGGGAAGTTCTTAACTCCTGTCAAAAAGTTCACGTACAGTGGTACTTCTGTACTCGTCGTTAATTGGTTCCAAAAGGCATCGAAATAATTTTCCCCATTATAAGTAATGCAAATTGAATTAATTCGTTCCTGAAAACCAGAAATTTCACATTTTTTGAGCAATTTATAAACTGATGGGGTTTTCTTTTGATGCAAAATCCTTAAACTAGACAGACATAATTTAAAACAATAAGGTAAAAGAAAATTTATCTTCTCTCCACCTGTACTGAAAGGACCTCATGTTATAGTGGCGAAGTAGAGGACTTATTTCTTGGAAGCGGGAAGTCTCCTTCCGATTAAACATCAGGTGCTTGCACACTTACACCACCGATACCTGATGTAGACTCAGATTTAAGGAGTTTCACTACAGACCTATCAAGAAAAACTTGCTTCTGCCTACGTTTCAAAATGTGTCCGAAGTGAGATATTGTTTGATCATAAAACAATACCAGATTTTGGCTTGTCAGAGTAATGCTTTTAATAAAAATTTTATAATTCAACCTACTTCGGTCTTTCTTTTCGTCAGGATGCGGAGGCGCCGTTTTGTCTCATACATGTTTTAACATACGTGACGAGTCCCGAAGCATTTTTTTGACGTCGAAATGCTATGAGCATCGAATTCGACGAGTACCGAAGTATGACTGTTTCTAGTATTTGATGAACAAAGGAATTATTTGAGGTAAGAAAACTTAGGGCCAAACTATCAACCATAAATATGAAGTCTATACAAATAATTATGCTTTTGAACATAAACTCAAGAATCATTTAACTGAGGATACTCACCAGCTGATGAGCTAACTTTTCAATATCTAGAAACTCCAAATTTCTGCGAATAGGCAGAGCATTTCTGCCGCGAGGACGTCGAATCTAGAATGAAAGGAAACGGGAAAGGGTTAAAGGCAACAGGTTTTTTTTTTTTACTTTTCTGATTGTAAAAATTAAAAGTTTGAAGCCTCATATGCCAGATGTAAACGTTTTAGGTGAGATGAAAAGCTTGTAGGAACCGTGTAAATCAATTTCCTGTAGTAGCATAACCCTTGAGTAATGAGCTGTAATTGCATTATCGTATCACAAGGTGAAAGATGCCTGAACGGTTTTAGAAAATTAGGCTCGAGAATAGACAAAAGTAACGGGACGAAATGAGTTATAGTTAACGATAAACTTTAGAAATGCAAAGCTAAAGTTTGACAATAACGGTGAAATCAGAGGCCGCGGATAACAGAAATTACATTAAAAAAGGTTGAGAATAAACATGTATTGATTCTATTTTTACTCCTTTTTTACTAATCACTTCCATGAATGCAAATAAATCTGTCTTTTCAATAGTTTCTAGAATTTAGAAGAAAATCGCATTTAGTGAAAAATATACATACTGGAGACCGTGGAAACTGAGATACGAAGCTCCTTGATCCTGATGCCTCAGGTTGTAATTTAAGGGCTTTGACGGGACTCTCTGAGGGATTTTTAGAACACTGTACCATTACTGGAACGTTGGAGCCATTTTCACCTAGAAGAAACATTTTGTGTGGTAAATGAACATAGTTTTAAGAGTAGTGTTCGGTACATTAACGTAAAAAAACTAAAATTACAGGCAGTATGCAAATTTACCAGAAAACCGGCTTACTTGCATACACACACACACGTGTGCGTGCAACTACAGAAAATGAAAGTTGTTTCAAAGCTAATTTTTCTAATGCTCGAGATCATAACTAAGCTATTAAAACAAGGTTAAGATTTTCGTTCAATTTGATTTTGGCATTATCAACAGTTTCTGGTGTTTGCAAAATTGCATTGGTATAATGAAAAATACTTCAGCCCTTTTTACTGTATAGGTATTTCTTTCTGGAATACTTTTCTCATTATTTGTTCAGTCTAATGATGCTGTCGCTCACAAGTATCCTTTGAAAACTACTCAGACTTTTAGGCAAAGGAACCAAAAGCTGAAGTTAAAGAAATAATAGAGACCCACAACGGAAGCGTTTGAAAGCTTTTAGGCTTCCAGAATTTAAAACCAGTGCTATCGAAACTTTATCAAGAGCCAGTTATCAGAAAGATCTACTCAACGTACACAAATCCCAAAATTTGCAGATAAAGTAAAACGACATGTAAAGAGATTTTGAAAAAGTTTAGAATTAAACAGTGAACATTTTTAAGCGTCTAAGCAGTCACAAAAAACTTGTAATTATTATGAATATGTGGCCGAATGGTTAGGGCTCTAGTCTTCCGAATAAGAATCAGCTGGTTCATATAATGCAGTTGGCATGAGTGTTTTTAACTATTCTGATCTGGCTTTAATTTGTATATTCCTAAGAGTTAGCCATCGTGTTTCCAAAGATAACCATAGCACTACAAACCAGCCATAGCCATATGCTAGAAATAAATCACCCAGTTAATGAGAAAAAACTTTTGCATGTCTAAAAATATCTAGAAAAAAAAAAAGAGCTCAATTTACTCTTTTAAAAAATATTTTTGGGCAAATGAACTGCTGATTCCATTATTTGTAACTAACACTGATCAACTGCTCATTTAGAAATAGTCTCTTTTAGTTTATGTTGTGTGCGAGTCCTCTATACTAAAGTTTTACTCTTTCCATTTTATTTGGAAATAATAAATCTGTTCTAAATTATGTTTGTCATAGGATATATCGTTTATATAGGTTCCCATACTATAGTTATAATATATTTTCTTGTATTCCAATAACTATAAATTAAAACCTAAGTAGACGCAGAATCAAATCACAGGCGTATTACTAGAAAAAAAAATCCAATTACCATTATTCAGAGTCTCGTCAGAAATTTTATTTGAACATACTGGGCATTCACTTCCATTCACTACAGTGGCAACTTCCAAACACTCTGATGATGTGATCGTAATATCCTTTTAAAGAAAAGTGACAAAATTAAAATTACACGGTCCAATTTATCTATGAACATATATGCAGGTTCTCTTCTGGCTGAGCTAAAGGTAAGGAAATGTATAGTGAAAGAATATATATATATATATATATATATATATATATATATATATATATATATATATATATATATATATATATATATATATATATACACACACTCAAGAGCCAAAACATTATGACCACCTGTCAATAACGAGTTGGCCCACCTTTGGTGCGCAACATAGCTTCAACCCGCCTTGGCATGGATGCCACAAGTCCTTGGTAGATGGCCGGAGACAGATTGTACCAGATGTTTAAGCAACGGTCACGCAAATCCGAGATATTGCAAATTGGTGGTCTTTGAACTCTGAGCTGCCGTCCCATGACATCCCAAATGTGTTCTATCGGATTGAGATCCGGTGAGTTAGGCGGCCAGAACATTAACTGGAATTCAGCATCATGTTCCTGGAACCACTCCAACACAATTTTAGCCTTGTGACACGGGGCGTTGTCCTGTTGGAACATTCCATTTCCAGCTGGAAAAACAGAGGCCATGTAAGGGTGCAACTGGTCCGCAATGATGTTCAGATACCCTGTAGCATTCATGGTCTGCTCTACCACAACCACGGGTCCCAGAGACGCCCAAGAGAACGTCCCCCAAAGCATAATACCGCCACCATCGGCCTGTGTATGACCTACTGTACATTCAGGGAGCAACAGTTCGCCTGGAAGACGGCATATCCTGACACGGCCATCGGCGTGATGAATGACAAACCGTGATTCATCTGACCAGGCAACTCTCTCCCACTGATCCATGGACCAGTCGCGATGTTCCCGGGTCCAGCGCAGGCGCAGTTGGCGATGACGCTTGGTCAGCAAAGGCACACGAGTGGGACGTTTGCTGCGTAGCCCCATATCCAACAGTGTCCGCTGAACAGTGTGCTGCGATACTATTTTACTTGGCTCTGCATTGTATTGGGCTGTCAGCTGAGCCACTGTCTGGCTCCGGTTTTGCTTCACCATGCGAGACAGTCTCCGACGACCTTTTTCTTTGATAGCGTGTGGACGTCCAACACCATGTCGTCTACTGCTGGTTTCACCGTCATTCATCCACTTTGCATAAGTACTAACAACTGTAGGTCGCGAACAACCCACGAGTCGTGCAGTTTCGGAAATACTTGTTCCGAGCCTTCGAGCCATTACAATCTGCCCTCTATCAAAGTCGCTTTGATCCGCAGCCTTTCCCATCACACACAGAAGTAAATGAAAGAATGATTCTTCAGACTCTCCAGCAGCAGTTAAATACCACTTGCACCTGATCACGTGCCTTCCACGTCATCCAGGCGAATTCATTGCAAAATGTAGGGGTGGTCATAATGTTTTGGCTCTTGAGTGTATATATATAAAGATTCAACCGTTTATAAGAATCAATATCGCGGAAACAAAAACAAATGTATTATTTCCATGTTAAAATTCTCGCTTTAAAGAATCAATCCACCGGTTTTAAGAATCAGTTTACATTCTTCGGTTTCCTTTCATTTTTCAAAAAAAAAAAAAACCTACTTAAACTCTCAAAAGGCACAAAGTTCTTTGTTTTTTTCAAGAAACATTGATGAGATGGGATGGAATATAGTCATAAAATTCATCCCTTTCTTTGTTAGACATAACATAATAGTTTCCCCTTAAACGCTTTAGCACAACACTCTCCTATTAGCTTGACCCGGGGGCATCTTTACCCGTCCGGGTCCGATTTCACTTTTCTCCACTGACAAACAAAAATAGGGAAACTTATTTCCCACCTCCCACATCCTGGTTGCGGCTTCCTGGATCCTGAAACACATAAATTTCCGGCGAAGTGTCCACTATCACTTAGGCAAACGTGACATTAGTAGATTCAGCACGTTATCAAACCGCGAAAGGTAAGCTAGAAGGTGAATCTTCGTCTGAGACTATTACACCAGTCAAAATAGACCCGATTTTGACGAATGGCTTAAAAAAAATATGCAAGTTTTGAAAATTGGTGGAGATGTTTGTTTGAGCATGTTAATGAACATACTAAAAGTCCCCACCGATCAGACTTGAGCTTTCGCCGCCATCTTGGAAAATGTGTAGACTTTTTGGGTTTTTCGCAAGTAACTTCAGAAATATTGATTTTATGTAAAAAATTTCAACACAAAAATTGAAGAGCATTAAATTATGAACAAAAACATCATTTAAATTTTTTTTTTTTTTTTTTTTTTTAAATAAGTGTGATGTTTGAAATTCAGCCTACCAGTATGACGTAATATATTTGCTAGATTCCTGCACCTGGGATTGTTTGCATGCATATTATATATTAATTATATTTTGTATTATTCGCGTGATATTTTATTTTGTATTATTCTCATTTTACAATAACAGAAGATAGCAATTTCTATATTTTTTAGTCTATAAGAGGGAATACGTTTGTAGGTTGTATTTAGGACAAGGAACCAGTTATGTAGAATTTAACTTCCCTGGGATCGCCGAGTAAGGCATCTCCTGAGATCGTAGAGTAGGGCATCTCAGTATCTTGTGATAAATATTTAGTTTAATTTTGAATAAATTTTCATGTTGTTCAACACCTGAAGTGTATAATACAAAAGAACCAAACGTCACAATAAGTCTAACACGAACAAAGATAATTGACTTTGAAAATAGTGAACAATCACGCGTAGGACGCGGATGCGCGGGTGATCCCCATCGCGATGGGTGGGGGTGGGGGGATGACCCCCGCATGTGCCCCAAAAATCTTGCACACTCACGTGTGTCAAACCTCTGCATATCAAAGCTCGAAATAAAGTTGCAGCAACATCCAATCCAATATTATCAGGTTGTATTGTGAGACTTAGTGGACTTTTTTTGTCATACTTAGGCTGCATGGGGTACAAAATGGCTGGAAGTGGGTAAAAATAAATACTAAATTTGATGTATGCAACTACGTCTGTAGAAAAAAACATTGCCTGGCCATGCATACGCTAGAAAAATCCTAGCTTATTTATTTACCCAAACATCTTCAGCAAAAATAATTTGACGCCTTGGATATATGATATTTCAAAAGCAATATCTCCATGAGTTGTTTAGAGATTTTGCTACTGAACTACTATGACGGACATACTCATATACGAAACATCGAGATTAAAATGAGGAAGACTTTGAAACAGTTGAAAGAGAATGGCCCAAATGCATCCCTCTGGGTTCAGTACTCTGAAATGGTAAAGCTTATGAAAGCTTGATCACCGTCAATTGTGCGGTGAAAGTAAACGGTTTCAATACATTAGTAAACCCGTTGTCGCTGTTCCAGAGGATAGAGATTGTTAAACAAAATGACGAAGAAACGAGTAGCATTTTAATTATAATATGAGTTAGCTCCTTTTATATTTGCTCTGTTTAATGAAGCTGGCATGCGAGGGACAACGACATTGGCCAGGTACGACGTTTTTTAAGTTCCAAACAAAGACCTTAACCTCCTGAACTGTGTCAACATTGTGTACAGTGGTTTTCTCCTACACCGTGTCAAATAGGGAACACAATTTTTTCGGATGTTTGCACAAATTAAGTTAACCATATTAAAAAAAAGCATTATGGGACCAGCTGTATAGTCGTTTTTAAATGGCTAATACAACACCAATAACAGTACAAAAAATGGAAAATCTACGGTCTATTGTGATAAAATCTGTCGACATAAGTTTTGATGGAAACATGCGAGTTACTGTTCAACAATAACAGTTCCTTTCAAATGAAAACAACAAGAGCAAACTGATCAGCATGCTATCAGCTGAGCTGGAAAACAGTGGGATTCGATTCCGACAATGTAATGACGAAGCCGACATTCTCATTGTAAATACTGCAATTAATGAAGCATGTTCTGGTAACAACATCGTTGTAATCATCGGTGAAGATGTTGACCACCTGGTTCTATTAACAGCTCTCACTCCTACAGAAGACATTTTCCTTGTCAAAACATGCAAAGGGAAAGCAAAGAAAAAATACATTTGTCAAATAAAATACAATCATCGGGACATACCTAAGTATCCTTTTTCTCCATGCGTTCAGTGGATGCGATACTACTTCTGCAGCATTCAACAAGGAAAGAAAAATTGTGTAAAAATGTTCCAAAGTAAAGATATGGAACACGACGTGACAGTTAATAAATGCAACTCATCGCATAATGATGTTGCTTAAGTAGGAGAATATTTTTTTCTGATACGATATGGAGCACATCCTAGTGAAGTCCCTAAATAAGTTTAGGTACAAATGCTTCGCAAAATTTGTCACTAAAATAAAACCATATATTTCGTCTCTTCCCTCAACTGAAGAGACAACCATGCGACATTCCTTTCGGTTGTATCACCAAGTGCAAAAGTGGTTTGGGAATGAGTAGAATCCTGAAGTGTGGACTGGAAATGTCAAAAGAAAACCCTCGTGCCCATCACAACTATGGATGCAGTGGCTCCCGTTTCAGTTTTAAGCATGGTGTTTCACAACTGTAAGACTGACTGGGGAGAAAGATGCGTGTGTCGGAAAGCAAGCATCAACTGCACAACGGCCTACAATAACTGCAATGGGGTATGTCACAATGACATACCCCATTGCAGTTATTGCACTGTAGATCATGAGGATCCAATAAAAGGAATTTATGAATGAGGTGGTGCTAGCTGACCCATAGACGATCTTTTCAAGACAGACGACGCGAACAATCCCGTACCGAAAAAAGCACGACAACCATAAAGTAGGTAAGCTTAAAAAATTAAATACAATGAAAATATGGTAGTGAATAAATCCAAGTTTATTACATTCGTTCATAAAATTAAAAATGGACAATTATCTACATACGAAAAAACAGTCTATTTTCTTTTGTTTAAAGATTGTCCAATTGAGGGAGAGGAGAGAATTCAAAGGAAAGCGCTTGCGACGAGAGTTGGACGCTGCATTCATAATCAACCCGCATTTAATAGTCAATATATTAGTTCGTGTTAGGGTTACACAAAATGTATTTAATATTTTTGTACACAATTTAATGTTCTTTAATTTTTGTATAAAACTTTTTTTTTACATAAAGTTAATATTTTCCAAGTTATTTACAAAACCACAAAAAAGGCCTTCAAAATCTTTTAACAACTCATGGAGATTACTGCTTTAGAAATCAGATATGTCCATGGCGTCAAAAATTATTTTTGCTAAAGTTGTTTGGGGTAAATAAATGAGCTAGGATTTTTCTAACGTATGCATGGCCAGGAAACTTTTTTACTGACGTAGTTGCATACATCAAATTTAGTATTTATTTTTACCCACTTCCAGCCATTATATACCCCATGCAGCCTAAGTATGACATAAAAAGATAGAATCCACCAAGCCTCACAATACAACCTGATAACAATGGATTGGATGTTGCTGCAACTTTATCTCGAGCTTTGATAGGCAGAGGTTTGACACACATGAGTGTGCAAGACATTTGGGGCACATACGCGGGTCATCCCCCCATCGCGATGGGGATGACAAGCACATCCGCGTCCTACGCGTGATTGTTCGCTATTTTCAAAGTCAATTATCTTTGTTCGTGTTAGACTTTGAAAAAAATGTAAATGTTTTGTTCATAATTTAATGCTCTTTAATTTTGTATTGAAATGTTTTACATAAAATCAATATTTCTGAAGTTACTTGCAAAAAACCAAAAAAGTCTACATATTTTCCAAGATGACGCCCAAAAGCTCAAGTCTGATCGGTGGGGACTTTTAGTATGTTCAACAATATGCCCAAACAAACACCTCCACCAATTTTCAAAACTTTCATATTTTTTTTAGCCATAAAACCTATTTTGACTGGGCTATATTAGTATTGAAAGAGGTATAAACAGCCTCCTGAAAACTTCATTACGTCAAACTACCATAGAAAACTTTTTCTTGCTCCCTTCCTGTAGTTGAAATGTTAAAGCTGTTAAGCAGGTATGTTGTAACAATATTGGATTTTTTTCTTCTCTTACTATAATCTGTAACTATTTATAGGTCTAAAAATTAAGTTGTATTTTTGAAATTACAAAAAATTTTAATAAAAAGATAACGTAAATCTAACGATAATCTAAATTTCGGCTATAAGAATCAACCGCTTATAAGAATCGAAAACAGTAATAACAAACTTGATTCTTATAAGTGGAAATCACTGTATATACATACACACACAGGTGGTTATCAAAATAATGGAAACACATATCAATATTAGTGGTGTTTATGAAAGTGCTTCTTATTCCTTAAAAAACAAGTCTAGAGACCAGTATTTTTTATAAAATATAGTATATACATTATTCTACTCTAAGGTAGCAGTAATGAAACTATGGGCATCAGGCTCTTTGGGGGATAGCGTAAGATATCAAACCTTGTAGACAGTGCAGAGAGGGCAAATTGTTGAAGCGCGTCTAATTGGAGTATCTGTTACAACATCCCCATGGTTTTGATTTTTTACCGAGCTACGATATCGGAGGTCATGATGGCATACAGAGTCCACAGAAAGACATCCTCTGTGAAACATAATAGTGGACTAAAGGGAGAGCTAAGTGAAAGAGACTGACGGGTGTTGAAGCAGACTGACATCAAAAAGGAAGACAACTGCAGCCAAAGTGACCGTAGAGCTCCATCTGAATCTGCAGGCACCAGTATCAATCATTACAGGTAAGAGAAAACTTCAAAAACAAGACATTTACGGCAGAGTAGTAATTCCCAAGCCACTTGTAACAGATGTGAAAACAAACTGTCCTCTATAGTGGTGCCACGAGCACAAATCCTGGTCGAGTGATACGTCAAAATATGACATTTGGTTAGACGAATCATTGTTCACTTTGTTCCCTGCAACAGGACGTGCGTATGTCTGAAGAACACCTACACAAGCGTATTGTCATGCTTGTCTCATGCCAGCTGTCAAACACTGAGAGAAATTTCTCAGAGTTTTGGCGGCCATCTCATGGTTTTCTAAAGGGATCTATTGTAACCCTGAAAGGGAGATTGACTGGGAAGGACTATGTCGAAATTTAGCCGACCAGATCCATCCTATGGTGGAAAAATTTTTTTCTGCAGGAGATGGCGTTCTCCATGATAATGCTCCGACCCATACAGCTAGATGTGTTAGGTCGTGGTTTGAAGAACATAAAGACCAAGTCAAACATCTTATCTGGCCTGCACAGTCCCTAAACCTCAATATCATCGAACTGCTGTGGTCTGTTTTAGAGAATAGAGTGAGGAATATATCCACCAACAGCATCTCTACAGGGACATTGATGATTTATCTATAAAGAATGGTATAATATTCCTTTAACCACTATTCATGACTTGCAGAATTCAATTCCTTAGTGAATTCAGGTTGTTTTAAATGCCATAGGTGGTCCTATGCCATATTAACAAATAATTTCATGTTATTCCTAAATGTTTCCATTATTTTGATACCCACCTGTGTGTGTGTTTGAGAATTCTACTCGTGGCGTCACGGATGAGGCCCCTCTTTAGTAGACGAATTGCAACTCAACCGTTGGTGCTGAGAGATCGGAGACGAATCGAACGCACACTGGTTGATTCTACTTTGGTTGAGTGCAGATGGCACGCTGTTTTTACCTTTGCTGAGTGCAGACTGCACGCTGTTTTATCTTTATCACGCTAAACGAGCATTAATCTTGTGCCAGACGGGCACTGATATTCTGTGTTTTTTTTATCGTGATAATCTATGTAAACATAAGTTGTAAATAGCTTATACTTAATTTAATAGTCAAGAATACGCGTTATTGCATTTAGATATTTCAACCGTTGGAATAAATTAACCACAATTATGGTGTCAAAAGATTCCTGAAACCTATGGATTAGTTTTGAGGTATGGACTAGTGGTGTATGAAGAACGCACGCATTTTGTGTCTTGGAGGAAGATAAGTACTTCTGCGAGTACAAAACATTTAGTTTTAGTTTCTGGATAAATATATGGATATGGCCTTTGTTGTGAAGGATTCGCAATTGAAACATTTTGACTCCTTATAACAGTATCGCCATTTTTCCGGCAATGCATGTAATGGGTCGTAAAGCGGCCATATTGGAGAAAGGGGAGGTCTGCACCTGCACCGAGTTCTGAGAAACGTCGCACCCCAAAATTATTTAGGAAGGAAGGAAGAGAAGTCCATGAAGAGCCAAGGAACATTCATTTTCCCGAAAACAAAATATCACGTGGTCAACCGTGGGAACTGTTGAATCATCCTGCCCACGAATTAAACGTAAGAAACAGCAATAAATTAACCTGAAAGACCAACCTGGGGAGGAGCCAGGACAAAAAGGGGAAAAGTGCCCAAAGTTTTTTTTTTCGAGAGAATCGACGACAGGACCCGAGGGACAAGGACGGATTTTCGAGTTTCGTGAGCGTTGGAAAGATCCCCGACTGCTGAGCCATGACCAGGAGAGGCCTGAGGTGTCTCAAATAAAGCCCGTCAGCAACGGAAGCACCTCCGAGATGTCGCAACTCGCTTGCTACCGCAATCCAAAGAACCCTGCGCCGAGAGCTTCTGCAACAATAACCCAGGTTGGTCAATACCCCCAAAATAGTGCTCGCATAAACAAACTGGTAGTTTATTTTAATGGTCTCTTTATGTATTATATACATATAGCCAAGAATTTGTTCATGGAACGTTAAAGTTATGTTAATTACTGCACTTTTATGTAAATAAATTGTTTATTATTTATTTGTAATTCCATGTCGATTGGTTAGTATTTTGTTGGAGTTTATCTCCCATTTTAGAACACAACGCAGTGGGGTATCTCTGGTATCCCTCTTAACAGTCTTTTGTCTAGAGTACGTAAAATTGATTTGTTAACTTTAATTGATGAGTTAGGACTAGAAGCAGCAACTGGTGCTAAAGTCGCTGATTTAATTACAATCATCACCAGTTCAGAAACTTATGATGACGACTTTAATAAAAATAGATTTAGATATTATTACTGCTGAAAGGCAAGAAAAGGTGCAGAAAGAGGTAGCAGATCGTGAGTTTGAATAAAGGAAACTCGAATTGGAGGCAAATACTAAAAAAAAAAAAAATAGCGATGTTCTGGTTCCGCCACCTGTTTTTAAAAGAACAGAATTTGTTGAAATTAATGACACGTTATATGTCCGGTGATATAAGCGTTTATTTGAAAGGCAGATCAGTCGAACTGAAATTCCTGAAGAAGATTGGGTCGCGTATTTACTCCAATTGCTGCCATTTGAAATCGTAAGCATTGTTGCTCGAGAACAGATCAGTCGGCTAATTTGTATGATCACGTTAAGAAGTTGCTTTTGAAACTCTTTAAGCTGACCCCAGAACAGTTTAGACAAATATTTGTTCAGCACAAGAAGAAATCGTTCACCTCTTGGCACGATTTCGCTTTTGAACTTAAAACTTATTTTGAAGAATAGATTACTGGTTTAGAAGTGAAGAAACTTTTGGTTGCAGACCAATTAAAGCGGGAAAATTGTCTCCTGACGCTCGTGATCATTTTTTAGACGACTTGCCCACAGTAAAAATATCGATAAGTTGGTCAATATATTGAATGAATACGAAGCCGCGAGGCGTAATTTCGAAAGGGAAACCAATCTAAACATGCATATGGATGGAAATATTGATAAGAAATTACTGAATAAAGATTCCAAAAAATCAGCATCAATTTTTCGTGCTCGGATAGTGATTTTAAAGCAAGGATGAAATTTAGTTAAAGAAATAGTTAAAGAAATAATAAATCAAAGATTCGTTGTTTTAATTGTAATTTGTTTGGTCAAATCTTCAGAATGTATAAATAAGACAGATGGTACCCACTGTTTTAAATGCTCAAGGTTTGGACATACCTCCAACATGTGAAGAAAAATAACCTCTGGTCTCGATAACAAAAAATTGCTCTGACAGAATCGAGATGACAGCTGAAATTGAAGGTGTAGGGGTGAGTGTACTGTGTGATTCAGGATCAGAACTTTCTTTAATGAATTATGAATTTTGTTAAAATTGGATCACCTAAATTGAATTTCAGTAATATACTTTTAACGGGAATCGGAAGTGAGGAAGTTTCACCGACTGGATTCTTTAATTCCGAAATATCTTTTGATAAATGTGCAATTGAAACTGACATTTATGTTCTCAGAAAATTGTGTCATGAAGCAATTATAGGGACTGATTTAATTAATAAATTGAATATTTCGATTAACGAGAAAGGCGTTGAAGTCTTGGGAAGAAGAAATACATTTTGTGTCCGTTACGCAAGGATTAAAAACAGAGTTTCGATTAATGAAAAAATAAACGAAACACAAAGTTTCGTTCAGCCAACACCTGCACCGGAGGCAGAATGTTTTGACGGCGAGTCTCTGTCTGTGACCGGATGCAGAGCATACATCCGAAATAACAGCTATGCAATATATACAGGATAGTTCAAATTATGCAGCCCTTGTATTATGTAAGAAGAAAGATTATACATAAAAGATGCGAATTGACTATCGAAAGCTTAATAGAAAAGTCATCAAATATAAATTTCTTTTACCTTTAATTGAAGACGTTCTAGATCGTTTGTCAAATTCTACAGTTTTCACTTCGCTCAATTTAAAGAACGGGTTTTTCCACGTAGACATCGAGGAAAAAAGTAGGAAATATACAGCCATCATTATGTACAATGGACAATGAGTTTCTTAAGTGTCCTTTTGGACTATGTACTTCAAATGTTTTCATGAGATACGTTTATAATGTTTTTCGAGATTTAATTCGCGACGATACGGTAGTGATTTATTTAGATGATATCCCATCAGAAAACAAACATGAGGATGTAGAGAAATTGAGACTAGTTCTCAAAATTGCCTCAGATTATGGTTTAGAGTTAAATATCAAGAAATGCCAATTTTTAAAGAGAAAATAAAGTTCCTAGTTCATGTTATCGAGGATGACACGATTCAACCTTCTCCAGATAAGACTTTGGCTGTGCAAAAATATCCTGAGCCAAAATCGATTAAACAAGTACAATCATTCTTGGGACTTACAGGGTACTTCCGTAAATACATACAATATTCTCTAATTGCTAAATCATTGAGCGACTTACTCCGTAAGGAGACGGTTCAAATTTGGATATGAACAATTAGAAGCATTTAATAGATTGAAAGGCATTTTATCTCAAACATCTTACACATTTTTAAACAAGGAATGCCGTTGGAACTGCACACGGACGCGAGCAGCCATGGGTTTGAGTCTGTATTGCTAATGAAATCAGATGGAAATCTGTCCCCCATACACTACATGAGCAGAAAAACAACCCCACAGCCAGAAAAATACTGCACTTATGAATTGGAGGTACTTGCCATTATAGAATCCTTATAGAAATATCGAAACTATTTGTTGGGATCAGAATTCAAAATTGTTCGATTGTGCAGCATTCCAAAAAACCCTTGACAAAAAAGAGCTTGCACCAAAGGTACCACGATGGGCTTTACTTTTGGAAGAATTTAATTATGAGATCGTTCACCGATCGGGAAATTTGATGAAACATATGGATGCACTTAGTCGCAATAGTTTTGCTTGTCACACGATCACAAGACGAAATGACATCTAAAATAATTGCCACACAAGATAAAGAGGAATACAGAAGAGCAATCAAAACTTTAGTTGAGAGAAATGAAGGCGCAATTTTTTTATAAGAAACGATATTTTGTTTAAAATTGAAAACGGAAGAGATCTTGCGGTACCTGACGAATTACAAACCGAAATCGTACGAAAAGTGCACAGAAAGGGACATTTTGCCGCATCGAAGACTGAAGTAGTATTAAAGCAAGAGTTTTACAACCCGAAGATGAAACAAAGTAGAAAGTGTGATAGTAAATTGCATCGAGTATTTTGCATAGCAAGAATCATGGTAAGGGTGAGGGGTTTCTAAATCCAGTACCAAGGGCAAACATCCCCTTCAGCACTTACCATACTTTACGATTTCATTGGACCTTTGCCGTCAACAAATAAGCGATAGCAATACAGTTTCACGATTGTTGATGCGTTCACAAAATTTACCTGGTTCTATCCTGTAAAATCTAGGTCCAAGAGAGAAGCTATTGAAAAGTTAAAGCTGCAACAGACCATATTTGGGAACCCATCACGAATAATCTCAGATCGAGGAACAGCGTTTACCTAAAAAGAATTTGTAGATCATTGCATTAAGGAAGAAATTGAGCACGTAAATATCCCCACCAGAATACCAAGGGGAAACGGACAGGTCGAACGAATTCATAGAACCCTACTACCCGTTTTGGCCAAACTTTCGCATGAAGATACGACTAAATGGTTTAGATACGTTGCTGATGTTCAGCGGATAATCAATAGTACGACTACCAGAAGCACGAAATATACCCCATTTGAGTTACTGGCGGGAGTAAATATGAAGAATAGAGAGAACGTGAAGATCAAAGAAATCTTGAATAGAGTATGTGGACCAATTAATGAAAGATCGTAATGACATGAGAGAAGATGCTAAACGGAATATTTTAGAGTTGCAGGAAGAGAATAGAAAGCAATTCAATAAGAAGAGAAAGAGATCAAATCTCTAAGTTAAATGATCAATCCAGCGGACTCAGTTTGGGACAGGTTTAAAACTAAGACAAAAATTTTATGGTCCTTACAGAATCACAGCTGTAAAATCAAATGACCGATATTATGTTGTAAAAGTTGGGTGTCGTGACGGACTTCACAAAACTTCCACTGCCGCCGACCATATATGATGTCGTGGTCAGTTTCCCCTCCTCGTGATATTTTTTAGGTTTATTGGTTTCAGACAGCCGAGGACGTCTGGGTTGCAGGATAGACTAATATATGAGAAATCTCTTGTGACGTTATGGATGAGGCGCAGCTTGAGCAGATGAGTTGCAACTCAACCGCTCGTGCTGAGAGAGCTGAGACTAATCGAACGGACACTAGTTGATTCTACTTTGGCTGAGTAGAGACTGCACGTTGTTTTTACCTTCGTTGAGTGCAGACTGCAAGCTGTTTTATCTTTCTCACGCTAAACGAGCGTTAATGTTGTGCCAGACGGGCACCGATATTCTGTTTTTTTTTCATCTTGATAATCTGTGTAAATATTAAGTTGTAAATAGCTTATACTTAATTAAAATATAGTCAAGAATACGTGTTATTGCATTTGGATATTTCAACCGTGGGGATAAATCCCCCCCCCCCATATATATATCTGTTGTTGTTACTGTCGGTCAAGGGGCATAAGCAACATCAGATCAAGTCCCGAAGGCTATGGGTGATGAAGGTGCTGCTCTGTTTTGAATTAGCACCACAAGGGCCGGAGTCTCGGCTAGATGACCGGTCCCGTAATTTTGAACCGAGTCAAGTGACAAGACCGAAACACTTGACCCCGCACCTCTAGAGGTAAATTTGAGAACTTGGAGGACATTGTAGCCACGCTGTATTTTACGTGCCCTGGCCACCATTAGTGAACACAACGGTAGAATTGCAGCAACGATCATTGGACCAAGGACGTTCTCAGAGATTATATATATATATATATATATATATATATATATATATATATATATATATATATATAATATATATATATATATATATATATATATATATATATATATATATATATATATATATATATATATATATATATATATATATATATATATATATATATATATATATATATATATATATATATATATATATATATATATATATATATATATATATATATATATATATATATACCGGGTGGCCATAATTAAACTGACAGTGCTCAGTGTTCTGTAGCGCGATCTATTTGCGAGAATGACGCCACATTTTGTAGGAAGATTAAACAAGACGGGGGACGAAGGATTCCGCGAAAAAATAAATTAGTTCCAAAAGTCACCTTCTAGGGGAATATTTGGCGCTGTGTAATAGAAAATAGAGTGTTAACAAATGCAAATTAATACGGAATAAAATTACCTTTTATTATGCACATTTTCTTATTTAGTTCAAGTGCAATATAGCAACACTTTAAAAAAAGCACTTTAAAATCTACATAAACACCGATAAAGTCTCGTGATCTGCTATATCACGTACGCTGAGCAGAAGAAGAAGTTCTTTATTCAAATTTCACGTTACATCCATTTGCACAGTACCAGCTGCTTGGGTTTTAAAAGACAACGTGTTACGTTTCGAATCAATCGGATTGAAAGTTTATGTGCAATGTCTCCTTTAGTCGAGCGTGCGTTACTGGTCAAATTCTTTTACCTCAACCAGTGCAACGCGTCAGCCGCTCTTCGTGCTTTTAGAACGCACAAAAAATGCGTAAAGGTAACGGTCCTGTGTCAGTTAATGGGCTAAAAGCAATGGTTGCGACGTTTGAGAAAACAGGTTCTCTGAAGGTTCAGTCAGGCAGAGGACGAAAACCTGTACCACAGGATACAATCGAAGCAGTTGCCACGGCGATTGTCGACAGAGGACCAGACAATATTGCTGCCACTTCTAGCGCTCGTGGATTAGCTCGGAATATGGATATGCCTTACAGTACGGTATGGAAAATCTTACGAAAGATTATCAACTTCTATCCGTACAAGATCAGCCATGTACAGCAGTTACTGTACCCCGACCATGATAAGCGATTGACTTTTGCTCTCACCTTTCTTGCCAGAATGGAGGTGGATGATGCTTGGCCGTGGAAAATCTTATGGGAAGACGAGGCCCACTTTTACCTGCATGGAACTGTGAATACCCAGAACTGCCGAATTTGGGATGACAAATCACCACATGCAGTCACAGAAATTCCCTTACATTCCCCAAAGGTAACTGTTTGGTGTGGGTTCACAGCGGAATTTATCGTAGGTCCATTCTTCTATGAGAACATTACCCCGAGAGGACCGGAAACCTGTTCTGTTACCGGAGAGAAATATCGCCACATGTTGAACAGCTTTGTCATTCCGGCACTTCAGCAAAGACAATGGCTGGGGGAAATCATTTTCATGCAAGATGGAGCCCCTCCACACGTTGCTGTACGGGTGCAACAGCTGTTACGACAGAAATTCACAACAGAAAGAGTTATTAGCCGCTACTTTCCAACTGAATGGCCACCTCGGTCGCCTGATCTTACCCCATGCGACTTCTGGCTATGGGGTTACCTTAAGTCCAAGGTCTATCAAGGAGTGGTCCAGGACCTGGCTAAGTTGAAAGATAACATATCACGGACTGTACGGGAGATTCCTACAGACATGTTACTTTCTGCTGTTGTGCATACTGTGCACAGAATGCAATATGTGGTCCACAACAACGGCAGCCACATTGAACCTCATTTGAATGCAAAATAAAAGGTAATTTCCGTATTGATTTGCATTTGTTAACACTATTTCACAGCGCCAAATATTCCCCTAGCGGTGACTTTTGGAACTAATTTTTTCGCGGAATCCTTCGTCCCCCGGTCTTGTTTAATCTTCCTACAAAATGTGGCGTCATTCTCGCAAATAGATCGCGCTACAGAACACTGTGAGCACTGTCAGTTTAAGTATGGTCACCCGATATATATATATATATATATATATATATATATATATATATATATATATATATATATATATATATATATATATATATATATATATATATATATATATATATATATATAGCTAGGTCATATGAAAGCAAATATGAATTTTATTAGTTTCGCCATTTTGTATAGATTATCAAAAATTTGGTTTCCATTCTTACCCTAAATGAGTAAATCATTTTAGTAGTTAGTACTCCATTTCAGTTTTAGATCTCTTCATACACACAAACTCCCTATATTTTTAAACATGAATTACACTCTATAGGAATAAGTTCTCGTTTGTATGTGTTTAGAGATTAATGATATGGGTAAGGTAGGATTAACAGATATAACTATTGATCAAATTCTACATGCTGGCCAAAAGCAACTATACCTAGATATGAAAGGATACGTTTTAATTTGATGGGGCTCGGTTTCTTATAACGAGACATTAGTTTAAGAAAATATATCCCGATGCACACCAATTTCAGAGAAATTAACTTTGCGACGATTAGCTTGTACTATGATTATGCACGCTTTCCTAAACTGTTCAAGAAAACCTTGTGATTTAAAAACGAGCCGGGAATATGCTGTTAATTTGTCTTACCTTTAACTGTTACACTTGAAATTGACGATAAGGAAAAATTTCGATAAGTTTAAGCTATCTTACCTTGATTTCTTAGAAACAATTTGACTCCTTAGAATAAAGATGAGGTACCACAGTTGTTGTATCGTGTTTGACTGATGGCTTGAAGTCTCAGTGATTTACTGCGAATTTTATGATTGAATATATTCAATATCATTTTAAAAAGCTAAGTGCAATGGAAGTCTTTCAGTCGAAATTTACATTAAGGAGACAGTTTATTACAAAAAGTAGCACATTAGTTCTCACAGCGAGAATTAAATTTCAGTTGCGAATGGATATTTGTCAAAAACACTTTCTATTACATACATGAACAAAAGTATTTATTGAGAGAGAATTTCATAAGGAATTAAACTACCAACGAGGGAGATAGAAATAAATCAGCGTAATATTAATTGACAAATGACATTGTAGCGTACTGGGAGTATGGTCTTAATTTTTCCCAAGACCCCACAGATTGCTTTAAACACAGCTGCGTGTGTATCGGGGAAAGTCTTGCCAGTTTTCACGGTTTTGAACACGTGGGTGATTAAAAAAAGTTTTCCCACAGATGCAGCCAGTAAAGCTGTCATCCTAACGATTCTGGAATGTAATAAAGTTTCGGTGTTACGAAGGAACTGTCACCAACGATTGTCGACCCCCTCTCTGAGGGACAGAGGCCGCACAGAATCCGCCTTGTGTGGACGTGTTTTTTTTTTAAGCTCCTGTGTTGGGACTGATAGGTCCAGGAGCATGCTTTTTAGATCTGCACATAGTTAAATGGAATATGTTGTAAACTTAAAATGTTAAATTTTTTGTTGTTTGTAGATAAAATTCCTCGTTAAGTTTCTGTTGTAAAAATTGGCTCCGCATTTTATTTAGGACTCTGTCTTTCTTTGCTATGGATCCAATAGTTGTGAAAATTTTCAAAATGCCTCAGAGAGTTTTAGCCTTGTCGTGACGCTACATCATTTTCATATGCAGCTGATTGCCAAATCCTGTGTAAATAACTCTCCTCGAGACCACTACGAGCAATCCTACTTTTAACGCCCGTACAACCTTGCGGCTTACAATGATATGGAACAAATGTTCCCTGTAAATTTGCTTTTGTGATATAAAATATTAGAGATAATTTTTATTCGATCGATCGAGTGAGAGCACTACGGTCTTTTTCTTTTTTTCCTATTCAAGGGCTAATTAGACATGGACCTACTGATTAAAGCCGATTCCGAACGGCTAGAAACATGCCGACAATGGGACTCGAACGCTAGCTAGTATCGAACTCTAGCTAGTAAGCCATTCGGCCATTGTCCGGCTTTATTGGATCGAATCTCGGCAAAATAACAAAGCTTAAAACTAAAAATAGGAAAGTCAGAAAAGTTTTGCAAATTTGAACAAACAAAAAAATTTTACGCTTACCGCATCGAAGGATGTATTTTCGATAGTGTTCCCATCAACTCTATTGTCACTTGCTAAAAGAGAAATAAGTAAATTAGTCCAGTTAACTGGAAGTATACCCACCAACAGATTAAAAAAAATAATTACCTTCAGTATTTTCTTCCTCTGTAAGAATCTTCCGTAATTCAGTTTCAATACACTGTATATAACCATGAACTTTTTTGTTAACGGAACTCGATAGCAGCTTGAACGATTCGGTCAGTTTTTCCACAAGGGCCCTATTCTTTGACAACAATGCATCTACTTCAGATTGATTGTTCAAGAGGTGGGTTCTGTAAGAATCTACCCGTTTCAAAATAGTATTGATCATTTCCTGTAAAAAACCCAGAATCATTAAAATACGCTTCAAGAAGCAGGAATTTTACATTGTTGAAATACTCTAAACAACATAGTAGTTATCATGAGTATCTATCTGTATACTGCAGCAGTGAATTGTAGGTTTCGTGTGCGAGACATTTCGCATACATGAGTGCATTTTTCACTTAAATATTCAATGCATTTAACTTGTATGATAACATGCATAATGATGCAGAATATTGTCGTCTGTCATGCATCACAAGAAGGATCTCTTCATGACCTTCTCAAGCAGTTGATGTTTTTAATTACATAACCTCAGTCGTAATCAAATTAAATTTGAAGTTCTAATAACGAAAATTTCCAAATTTAATATGGTCGTTGAAAATCCCTCGGTTACTGTACAATACTTTAAATGATTGCTATAAATGAGACAAATTTAAAATTTAAAGATGGTAAAGTAAAAAATATCGGAAAAACTTTAAAATTTCAGTCTCATCGTTTAACTCGCAATAAACTGTTATGAGTCAAATCTGTAAAAGCATATATATATATATATATATATATATATATATATATATATATATATATATATATATATATATATATATATATATATATATATATATATATATAAAGATATAATTATAACAATAATGATACACCAAGATAAGCTAAAAAAGGATAGTGAAATTCTGAAGCAAAAAGGAAATTTTTGAAACAAAAACGGAAATTGATGTATTTAAAAAGACGTGAGGGGGATTAAGACCCCTCTATCCTGGTTAAAAGATCTTTTTACATAGCTAAAACTTTCCCAGCATTCGTCATACATCAATTAGAAAATTTAAAACTTTTCAAAAAGGTTTGAGACAATAAATATAAAAAGTTAGACCTAAAAGTAGAAGTTATATACTATAATAAAATAAAGTGACATAATGTCATAAGATGATCTCTAAAAACTACCTTACTAAAAACAGTAATTAAAAATATAAGAAAAGGCACTGAAAAAGCCACATTACATTGAAAAATTACACTACCATTAAAAAACACCACACCTTATAAACTATTTTAAATAAAACCATTAAAACTTTAAAATTCAAAACAGCAGACAAAAACACTATACCTCCAAGTCCAAGTGCCCAAGGACATCCACGCGCCCAAAATAACGCCTCAGTATATCTACCAGAAAGCCAGCCGGATACTCCGCCTGTACAGCCAGTTCAATGAAGTTTTTAACTCTTTTATTCATCTCAATCCTAGATTCACAAAGTCTATCACAACGAATTATGTAGTTGTTGACTATATTACGTTTAACATTAGAATGTAAAGCTGTATTCCAATTGGATAGACGGTTTATGTTAAAGTCGTATAAATCTCTTTTATCGAATATGCAAAAAGATAGTGTTCCATTTGACAAAGTGATGGTTACATCCAAAAAGTTGATTTCATTTTTGGAGTTTTGTTCGGTCTTAGTTAGTTTTATATTAGCTGGATAAAAAGTAGGAACAAAGTTACAGTTAACCTCGTGAGCAATGAAAATGTCGTCTACGTATCTAAAGAAAGCTATATTTTGTAAAAGTGATGATTTAGATTCAAAATAATATAAATATAAATCTGCCAAATAGGACGATGATCCACCTCCCATTGGCAGTCCAAATGTCTGAATGTAATATGTTGTACCATTAAATAAATAATTTTCGAACAATATGATACGAAGTGTATTTTTAAAAAGAGTAAAAGTAATATATTCTTGTAAATCAAACCTGTGAAAAAACTCAATTAGAATTGAAAAAAGAAAAGTAGTGTCTATATTATTGAATAGGTCTACTACGTCATAAGATTCTATTAGTTCTATATCGTTTAAATTTTTGATTTTTGATATTAATTGTAAGCTATTAGTGATTATATTGGATCCAAATTTTTTTATTTTAATGAAAAGATTTTTTAAAACTGGTATTATCAATTTATTAGCATAAGTTATGTAGGTATAACGAATTGGCTAACGAACGTCTATCCAATTGGAATACAGCTTTACATTCTAATGTTAAACGTAATATAGTCAACAACTACATAATTCGTTGTGATAGACTGTGTGAATCTAGGATTGAGATGAATAAAAGAGTTAAAAACTTCATTGAACTGGCTGTACAGGCGGAGTATCCGGCTGGCTTTCTGGTAGATATACTGAGGCGTTATTTTGGGCGCGTGGATGTCCTTGGGCACTTGGACTTGGAGGTATAGTGTTTTTGTCTGCTGTTTTGAATTTTAAAGTTTTAATGGTTTTATTTAAAATAGTTTATAAGGTGTGGTGTTTTTTAATGGTAGTGTAATTTTTCAATGTAATGTGGCTTTTTCAGTGCCTTTTCTTATATTTTTAATTACTGTTTTTAGTAAGGTAGTTTTTAGAGATCATCTTATGACATTATGTCACTTTATTTTATTATAGTATATAACTTCTACTTTTAGGTCTAACTTTTTCTATTTATTGTCTCAAACCTTTTTGAAAAGTTTTAAATTTTCTAATTGATGTATGACGAATGCTGGGAAAGTTTTAGCTATGTAAAAAGATCTTTTAACCAGGATAGAGGGGTCTTAATCCCCCTCACGTCTTTTTAAATACATCAATTTCCGTTTTTGTTTCAAAAATTTCCTTTTTGCTTCAGAATTTCACTATCCTTTTTTAGCTTATCTTGGTGTATCATTATTGTTTTAATTATATCTTATATAGTATTGTCTAATAATTGCAGCTTAGCGCATATTGACAATATACATATTAATGCCTATATTTATAATGTATTGGTTTTGGTGCAACACATGCTTTAAATATTTTAGTTATATATATATATATATATATATATATATAAGTTGCTAAGCCGATTCTTTGGGTAATCAGTGAGAAAAAAACTACTGTATCAAACAGTGGCTTAGCGGGCAAAACTGGCGCCCGGGGCACGATACCTTTTTGGAAAATCTTGTTTGTCTCGGGGACCATTTGGAGCCCCAATGCGAGGGGTGCCCGGGACATGATAGATCCCCTTGCTCCTTCCTCGCCACGCCACTATTATCATTAGGGCCCTTTACACGTACGTTCTTTCGAGAGTGCTTGGAGCGTACGGGATTGCGCGCACGCTCCAAGCACTTGCAAAAGAGTACGTGTAAGGGCGCTAATAGCGCCCTTTACATGTACACTCTTGGAGTGCTTGGAGCGTACGGTATTGGGCGCTGGAAAACTTGCAGTACGCTCAAAAGCAGCTTTCCCTTCCTCTCCGACACCTTCACACGTGCACTCAATCGCGCGGGATCGTGGTTTCATGCGGAAAAGAGCGTAAGTGTAAAGGGCACTAATTTACTTCAGTTTGGTCTTAAACGAAATATTTAAATCTGTAGATGTGTCAAATTTGGTTTTTGTAACCGCAATTTCTATTAGTTCGAGATAATTTACAATTTAAAAACTGCTTTCTGCGCATGCTCAGTGACATGTTTAAATCTGGCTTTAGATACTTAAGTACGAGGCCTCATAAGTACGTTAATTTGTTTATTCTGAGGAATCTCTAGCCCTCTCTGCCATTTTTACTTTCAATTATATTTGGGAGATATAGAATGTAACCCGACGGAAACTATTTCGCGCTGTTGAGTAACCCTAATTCTTTTTCTTGGGTTGACGAGGAATTTTTTAAAGAGTATTTCGTGTAATTTTTTTAAGCTCTATTCTTAATATTATGATTTTCAACATTTGGCAATGATGTGTTGCGTATAATTTGTGCATTAATACATTTATTTACTTTCCAGCCGTCATGTTTTGACAGGTACCAACTAGTTTGAATTTATTTACAGAACCAGTCCACTGACAATCTTTTTTTATTTGTACATATTTTGCAAACATGTTTTCCACATTAAAAAATATTGGCATTTATGGCAATGAAAACTTGGTTAATTGAACACTGATATAACAGTAATACTGACAAGAAAAATTGAAAAAATCTTTTGAAATATTAAATTCGATATCTTTTGAATACCTCTAAATCACGAAGAGAAATAAGTAAAAACTAATTATAAAGTTTCTTCAATCTCACACAGTTTAAATCTATCGAGAAATTGCTTCTAAAGTTTTACCCCAAAACAGCCATAACACTTTTACGTTACCTGAGAGCAAGTAGAAACTGCAGGCTTTTCAATAGCAGAAAATTTATTTTTTAAGGTGTCCTCGAAATGATTGAGAAGTCCATCAACATTCTGCAAAATAAAGAGTTTTGGGAATAAATTAAGAGATCTGCAAAACTGAAGTTTTACTCCTTGGAAACAGGATTTAGAGCTTTAAAACTACATAAATAGACCCCCCCTCCCTTTGTATCCCTTACAAGCGCTGAAAGCAGAGAGCATTTGATGATTGATGGTTTACCCTTTGAGGCATACACATGAACAATATTCTCCCAAACCGC
>OU015494.1:28019244-28031744 GCA_907164885.2 Dolomedes plantarius
GCAAATAATCAGTTACGGTCTGCTGTTGAACACATTGTCCATCGCTTTGAAAGGTGTCTTACGGTGGTCACATTGAGCGCCTTTCCTTACATCGTCCTGGATACGATTAACAACTGCTCCTCTTGTGGCATTTCTTCATAATCTTTACCTGTTTCCGCAAACTCAACTTTTTTTTTCTTCAAACAGCAAAGGCGTTCTGTTATTTATTTCCTTACCTTTATTTAATGTGGTTCGATGACAAGGTGATCAGAAACTAGTCAATAAATGTTAATATTGTTTCTGTATTCCGTTTTGGTCGTTTATTTTGCTAGATTTAATGTTTTTGCATGAAAAGCACCATCTGGTGGACATTTTTGAACTAAATTTTTTTTTCGAAATTCCGTGAGCGCATCTCGTGTATAGCCAATATACAAAATTTCGTTGCATTCTGTTCACCCGTTTGCGCTGTAGGATGCCGTTTATAGGGGAAGTTTAATTATAACCACCCGATATATATATATGTAGAAAAATGATTTGTGAGAGGGAGGCTTCGACCTGAACGAATTTTATTGCGTTGGGCTTCAGCGTCCAATAGGAAAGCTTTGCGCGCGCATGACGTCACCTTTTCGGAGAGAGCATTTGCAGCTCACACACAGACCCCCCCGCGTGACATGGACGAGTAAAGTTGTGCCTCCTTCCCTTCTTCGCGTTTTTATCCAATACGTTAAACGAATTGGGATATTTCGGAGTCCCCATCTCACAGGTGAACCATGCTCTGTAGTAAAACCTTAATTTACCTTCCTTGTAAATTTGCAAATTGTAAATAGCGTGACGTCTATTCTTTGTGTTTAATAGTAAATAAAGTTTTAGTTTAGACATTAATCTTTTATTCTTTTTGTATAATTCTTTCCGTAAAGTTACTTACCCCTAGACGCCGTCCTACAAATTGGGGCCCCGGCCCGGATTACAACCTGCTTCCTTACATTAGGCATTAGCCTAGGATCATCCTTACTTTTACTTCCGTTTTCGGTTTGAAGAATTTTATTTTTAACTAAGAGCATTTTTTTTCTTTCCGTTTCACCTTTTTCGGTTTTCGCTCACAGACCAACGTCGAGACCTCGCCTCCCATGCTAACGTATTTTTTTAAGTTCACAGCTAACAGATTCGCCAAGGAGATCCCCACCAGCAAAAGTGCCCGCCAGCGAAAGAGAGCCAGCACATCATACTTCGAGAAATCACCATCGCCAGGTCAGTGATGTTTATTATCCCATAGCCAAGGAGACAGATTGATCAACGCCAAAGAACAATCGCCAATACATTGATTGTATAAAATGGCATTAACAGTCATATTATTCGAGGGATATTACAATTACGTTGTATGAAATATATAAGTGTCGAAATTTCATTTGAATATATATCTTTCCATGTTTATAAATTAAGAATAGTCTATATTTAAATATTTAACCTTTTTCTGATATCAATTAAACCATTTTATAGTATACAGCCTTGTTCAATATAGAACATTGAAAAACTGAAGTTTTTTCCTCAGAGTATCTGTTTGCTGTCAGAAGTAACGGTAGAGTGATAAAATGGAAAACCATTTCCGCTCGTTTGCAGACATTAGGCGAGAAGCTGTCGCGACAAGTGGCGGGAAAAGAGAGGAGTGTTTATCTTTCTCCCTCTGTTTAGTCTATCCTTTTGCGCTCATCGAAAATAGAAATTGAATGCTGAGTAAGGTTTTTTTGCATTTTGTGTGAAAACATCAGTTCAAATAATGTTCTTTTATTGCAACTAAAGAAAATATATTTTGTTCTGGTTTTGAAAGTTGCTTATGAATAATTGGGTGTTGTTAATAATTGAAAAGTTGTTTATGCATATTTTTTTAGTGCCATTTTAGGATTTCAGAAGTTTCTAATATTTGTTTGTTTTATTCGAATATCGTAAGAGATTGCATTTTATTGTTCACGTTTTATCTTTCTTCCTGGTTGAGCAAGCGTTTTTTTTTAAGTGTGACTAAATAAATTTCTCACATTGAGAATAAGTTTTGAAGAAATATTGAACTAAGTTTTAAATTAAATTTGTTCTCCGGGTTACCACTCTGATTTATTTTTATACGAAATGGCATTTCTTCTCTCTAAGAAAAGGGAAGACGTGATAGAACTTGCCGCAGAATTGTCGTTAAGTATCCAAGAGGGTTCAACTAAACCTCGGATAAAAGAACTGATCGTGAAAAGTCCAAATTACGTAGAGGAAGATGTCAAAATACTGATCGATAGCATAGTTGAGGAACGTATACACGGAGAAGCAGAAGAAAGAAATTACGCCGAAAAGGAGAAGAAAAAGGAGAAATTACGCCGAGAAGCAGAAAATAGAGAAATTGAACAGAAGCGAGAAGAGCGAGGATATGAACTCGAGAAATTACGAATACAGGCTCAACAGAGTGTCAATACGACTAATAACGCCGAAAACGTCCAAGCGCCCAATAAACTGATTCACGAAACTTTCCATAAGTTTAATATGAAGGATGACATCAGCTTGAACCTCACCTTATTTAAACGGCACGCAGAATTGATATTTTTGCCGAAGAAAGATTGGGTACAGAAACTGATAGGATTGATACCCATTGACGTTGTTCATCTCATCACAAGAGAACCAGCGGATGAATGTAATGATTACGACCACGTCAAGGATTTACTATTGAAAAGATTTAAGTTGTCTCCGGAAAAACTTCGTCAACTATTTGCATCTCACCAAAAAATCTGATGAGCGAACATGGCAAGATTTTCACTACGAACTGCAGACGTATTTCGACGGATGGACTTCCGGTTTGAAATTAGAAACCTTCGATCAACTACGAGAGTTAATTATAGCCGATCAAATTAAGAAGAAAGCACCTTACGAGTTTCAGCAACATTTTCTAGACGAATGGTGTACTATTAACTCACCTGCCGAACTAGCTAAAAAATTTGAAGAATATGAAGATGTCCGAGGAACATTAAAACTGAAGTCATCCAACTCATTCGCGAAAGGAAAATACGAAGCCAGAGGATCTAACGATACTTATTCTCGAAGACCTGAACATTTCCAAATTGGGAACAATAGGCATGAAAAAAAATACTTTCAATCGAACGGAACTCCTTACGTCGGAAGAAATAAGCAACTAATCTGTAGCTACTGTAAAGGACCGGGTCATTATGTCGTAGATTGTACAAAGCGACCCAAAAACCCAAACATTAATAAATCTGCAAGCTCTCCGGTTAAAGTCTGCTTACGAATCTCTCAAGAAAGAGTTAAAACAAAGAAAATAACCATGGGTAACAAGACTTGAAGCTCTCATCGATACCGGCAGTTCAGCGACACTCATTCGTGAAGGTATGTACGAAGGAATAATCGAACCCTCAGAACTCTCGAAAAACATAGTAGTGTTATCTGGATTAGGGAAGTACGAAGTCAAAACAAAAGGATCGTTCCAACGGAAAATTGAATTGGATGGAAAAGAATATTCCCTCACGTGGCACATCGTACCTACGCCGTGTTTAGAATTTCAGGCTGTAATCGGATCAGATATTTTGGAACAAGCCTCCGTCTTCTTCGACAAAGAAAGTGTTCAGTTCCGTAAACATGAAGATAAAATTTGGTTCATGCACACGCAAGTATACGAAGCGAAAACTGAAAACGAAATTGAAGTCAAACACGTTAGCAATCCACGAATAAGAAAAGAACTGTTTGAACTGATCTCCAACTATGAGCCAAATAAGACCGAAACGACAAGAGTGTCCATGAGGATTATTTTGAAAGATGACATACCGGTTTACCAACCTGCACGTCGCTTATCCTTTACCGAGAACCAAGCAGTCAACAAGCAAGTCGACGAATGGCTTGAACAAGGAATTATAAGACCAAGTTCATCCGAATATGCGAGTCCAATTGTGCTAGTCAAGAAAAAAGATGGCACCACTAGATTGTGTGTGGACTACAGAAAGTTTAATCGGAAATTAGTCAAGGATCGTTTTCCATTGCCGTTGATAGAAGAAGTGTTAGATTAACTTCAAGAAGACAAGGTGTACACTACGTTAGATTTGAGAAATTGATTTTTCCATGTCGATGTCAATGAAGACTGCAAACATCTCACCTCCTTCGTTGTTCCGGACGGACAATTCGAGTTCAATAAAGTATCTTTCGGCCTAAGCACTACTCCCAGTGTATTCCAAAGATATGTGTACAGAATTTTTTGGGAACTAATGCGAAAAGGTATTGTAGTAATTTACATGGACGATTTGATAATTCAGGCAAAAGATTAAGAAGGTGGTTTAGAAAAACTAAAGAAAGTGTTTGAAGTTGCCTCGAAGTATGGCTTAGAAATTAAGTTTGAGAAATGTCGATTCCTAAGTAGGAAAGTCGAATTTTGGGGTCACGTCGTCGAAAACTGAACAATACGCCCGTCAGTTGCGAAGACTATAGCCGTCAAGAAGTTCCCAGTGCCAACAACGGTCAAGCAGATCCAGAGTTTTTTAGGACTAACCGGCTACTTTCGAAAATTTATTCCCGCGTACTCTAAAATAGCGAAACCTCTGAGTGATCTAACAAGGAAAGACAATCCATTTGTATTCGAACAAGCCCAAATTGAAGCATTCGAAAAGCTCAAGAAACTATTAACTGAAAGTCCCTTTTTAAGCATTTTTCAGCAAGGAAAAAGGACCGAATTACACACCGATGCAAGCCAACAAGGATATGGCGCTGTTTTGCTCCAGGAAGAGGATGACGGAAAATTACACCCTGTTCAATACATGTCGCAGAAAACTACTCCAGCCGAGGAGAAATACAGTAGCTATGAACTGGAAGTTCTTGCTGTTGTCACCGCTTTAAAGAAATTTCGAATCTACCTTCTAGGGCAACATTTCAAAATCATAACGGACTGTTCAGCTTTTCAAAAGACTATGGACAAAAAAGATTTAGTTACTCGTATAGCGAGATGGGCACTACTGTTGGAAAATTATGATTGCGAAATTGTGCATCGACCCGGCCAGAGAATGCAACATGTAGACGCTTTAAGCCGATACCCCGTCGCCATAATTACAAGCGATACTCTCACCGCCAGATTGAAAAGAGCTCAACAAGGAGACGAAAACACTCAAAATTTTAAATCACTGATTGAAACAAACCCTACTTCAGACTTCTTCATTAAAAACGAAATATTATACACATACGTAGATGGCCGGGAATTAATAGTAGTACCAAGAGATATGCAAACTGAGCTAATCAAGCTAGCTCATGAGAAAGGACACTTCGCAGCTGCTAAAACAGAAGAAATAGTTAAACGAGAATTTTTCATACCTAATTTAAGCAGACAAGTGCAAAACGTGATCGTTAACTGTGTACCGTGCATTTTAACCAACAGAAAGAGCGGGGGAAAAAAGGTTTCCTATACCCTATTCCGAAAGAAGATGTACCGTTAAGCACCTATCACGTAGATTTCATTGGTCCTATGCCCTCTACCAACAAAAGGTATCGACATATCCTCACAATAGTAGAAGCCTTCACGAAGTTCACCTGGCTGTATCCCGTAAGATCTACCACCGCAGAAGATGCCCTGGATAAATTGAAATTGCAGCAAAAGACTTTCGGCAATCCCCAAAGAATAATAACAGATCGTGGGTTTGCTTTCATCTCCAAAGTGTTTAGTGACTATTGTACCAAAGAGAACATCCAACATCTGCAGATCACCACTGGCGTACCGCGAGGAAACGGTCAAGTGGAGAGAATCCACCGAACTCTTATCCCTGTTTTGAACAAGATGTCCATCGTCGATCCTACCAAGTGGTACAAATTCGTAGACCCACTGCAAAGAATTCTAAACAGCACCTCCAACTGAAGTACTAAATGGTCTCCATTTAAACTATTAACTGGCGTCATCAGAAATAAGGAGGACCTTCACCTAAAAAAGCTGCTAATGGAAGAGATGGAAGAATTGCAAGAGCAAAGAAACCGATTACGACAAGATGCTAAAAGAAACATTCAGAAGATCCAGGCTGAAAATAAAAGAACCTACGATAAGAAATGCAAGTAGGTCCCTGAGTATCAGTAGGGAGATCTAGTAGTTATCCGAAGAACGTAATTTGGAACAGGTTTGAAGCTAAGGCCTAAATTTTTAGGACCATATAGAGTTTTCGAAGTAAAGCCTAAAGTTACAGTATACGAGTTACAGAAAGTAGGTAACCACGAGGGTCCTAGATTGACCTCCTCGTCTGCCGATCTAATGAAATCCTACTCACCAGGATGAGGGATAAAACGTTTTTTAAATTATTTATTATTCATAATTGTTTACTGTGTTTTTATTTTATTTTTATTTATTGTATTTCCTCATTGCAATTCATTTACGCGAATTGTATGGTCATTTTTTTATATCTAAATCATTTCGGAAATTTTGATGTACATTTATTTAGTGATGTTCTAGGCCAATCGTTTTATGTAAAGTCAGATCACTGAGGTCAATGATTCCAGGCTGGCCGAACTTGTAGAAAATTGATTTGTGAGAGATGGAGGCTTCGACCTGAACGAATTTTATTCCCTTGGGCTTAAGCGTCCAATAGGAAAGCTTTGCGCGCGCGTGACGTCACCTTTTCGGAGAGAGCATTTGGAGCTCACACACAGACCCCCCGCGTGACATGGACGAGTAAAGTCGTGCCTTCTTCCTCGCTTCGCGTTTTTATACAATTCGTTAAACGAATTGGGATATTTCGGAGTCCACATCTCACAGGTGAACCATGCTCTGTAGTGAAACCTTAATTTACCTTCCTCGTAAATTTGCAAATTGTAAATAGCGTGATGTCTTTTCTTTATGTGTTTAATAGTAAATAAAATGTTAGTTTAGACATTAATATTTTACTCTTTTCGTATAATTCTTTCGACAGACAGACAGAGATATTGTACATGACACACACACACACACACACATATATATATATATATATATATATATATATATATATATATATATATATATATATATATATATATATATATATATATATATATATATATATATATATATATATATATACACACGCACATAAACACACAAAAGAGGTAAGGTAAGCAACGATAAATAATCCTACGTTAATAACCCGCGGTAGTTTCGTTAGAAGAGACTACCTGAATTTTTTTTGTAATTTTTTTTAAGGTAAGATTATGATTGTTTTATTCATTTCAGATGATAAATAAGGAGGTCACGGCGGCTTTGTGGTACATCGCGCCGGGGTGCTCGGATCGAATCCCAGCGAAGTGTCATTAAAATGCCTCTTTGTGTCGTCCCTTCATAGGAGGTAATGCTGGTCCGCATATATGGTGCCCCATAATAAAATGGCCAGCAAAACTGCGGGGAATTATAGGCGAATGTCTTCACGACAAGTGCCTCAGCATTGGTTAAAAGAGAAAGTAAATAACAAGAAAATGCACAAAGGGAAAATTTACAAGCATTGATAACTTATTAAGGAAAATATTTTACAAATATTAATCCTGAAATAGTTTTGTTATACAAACAATATTCTTAGGGAAGAAAACAAAAATCAAATAAAATAGTTTTCGTCTAAATCATTGGTTCTCAACGGGGGCGGTACCGCCCCCCTGGGGGCAGTGGGAGGATGTTAAGGGGCGGTGAACTTGTTTTGGGCTGTAGGGGGGAGATGGGTATGTTTTGGGCGGTAGGGGGGCGATGAGCATGTTTAACCTTTGGATTTTAAAACTACCCCCCCAAAATTTATTAAATGGATTATCCGGTTTACACCAGCAATAAAACGAACTTACGCGACAGCTCCCCCTCACTGGTGAGACGAATTTGTATTCTAGGTAGGATGACCTTGAATAACTCTACACTAGGATTCTTCTCTGTTCCCAACCAGCACAGCATATGCGTCAGCTGTTTTCGCGCTCATCGCAGTGCATGCGTTGAGCGTTCTATACTATGCATTTTACTAGCATTTCACTATGAATGTCTCATTTGACACTTGTTTCTTGTGCTGCTTTTCGTTCGCTTCATTTCTGTTTTTCCCTTCAGTTTCGATTTACTTTCATTGTTTATTTGGCCAGTCGACTAGGTAAGTGCGCTTATTAGCTATTTATCGTGATCGTTAATTATTAATTTTGAGAAATAGTTATCTTTCCCTCATCATATTTTGTTGCCACCAACGATGTCGGTTAATAAAAAGAAGTGTCGTCAATACAATTCCACGTACTTGAAGTTCGGATTTGTTCCTTCGCCGTGGAACTCGCAACTACCCATGTGTTTACTTTGTAACAAAGTGTTATCTAATGAGGCAATGAAACCATATCGTTTGCAGGAGCATCTGCAAAAAATTCGTCCTGACAAATAAAATAAAGATTTGTCGTTTTTCTCGAACATCAGGGACAAGTTTCTGAATGCACCGTCTATCTCCAGCTTACTAGCAACCTCATCAAAAAATGCGACGATGGTTTGATAGCCTCTTATGATATATCAAAATTATTTGCTAAATCGGGCAAAACTCATGCCATCAGCGAAGAACTGATACTGTCAAGGAACATTTTGAAACGGCTTTGCACCATCCATCCGCATCCAATGTTATAAAAAATGTCCCATTAAGCAATGATACAGTACGACGACGAATTGATGAGATGGCTGAAGATGTTGAAGCTTCCTTATGCAAACGTTTGATACACACCGAATTTTCTCTTCAGGTTGATGAATCAACCTTCCCAAGTACAAATGAGGTTTTGCTGTTAGCTTACGTTCGGTTTGTGAAGGAAGGAAAAATTATTCCAGAGATGTTTTATGCAAGAAGCTTCATTTCAGATACTAAGGTGAATCTATTTTTAATACTTTCAAAGATTATTTTAAAGAGAAAAATATTCCTCTTGCGAACATTATGCCTGTTGCCACCGATGGAGCTCCTGCAATGGTGGGTCGTCATCGTGGGCTCATCGCCCTTTTGAAGATAGAGGTAACATATTTTAGCTGTCCACTACGTGATTCATAGACAGCATTTAGTTGCAAAAAAACCTCAGCGACTGTTTGCATCAGTAATTACAATATGTCATCTCTGAGGTGAACAAAATTCGCAGTAATGCTCTCAAAGATCGATTATTCGGGAACCTGTGTAAGGAGAACAAGGAAGAATTCAATCGCTTGCTTCTACACACCGAGGTTCGCTGGTTCTCCGAGGCTCTCGCCTGCCTCAATAGGTTCTGGAATCTTTTCGACTCTGTAATTGAGTTCCTCGAAGAGAAAGATGCAGCTCTGAGAGATAGATTGCTACAATTTAAGATTGATGTTGCTTACATGACCTATTTATTCGCAAAATTTAATGGAATAAATTTGCAGCTTCAAGGCGAAGAGCTCAATTTGATCACAACAAAATCTGTTATTTCTGCCTTCCTAAAAAACTCACTTTGTGGAAGAAGAATTTTGGACGCAACGAGTTCAGCCAGTTTCCAATCTTGTCGGATCTGCATAAGAGCAGCGAAATCCCCTTCGATGAAACACAAGTTTACTGTCAACACCTTGAGTCTTTGCAAAAGGACTTTTCTGAACGTTTTGAGGATATTTTGTCCTTGGAAGTCCGTCAATGGGTCATGATCCCTTTTATGAACATTGAGACAGCAGAGGTTCAGATTCATGAGGAATTAGGCGAACTTTCAACTAATGAAACTTTGAAAGCCAGCTTTCAGAATGGTTATCGTCTCACAGAATTTTGGTTTCAAAGTAACATCAGTCGCCTCTACATAGGACTGTGGACTATCGTCAAAAAGTTTTTTTATTGCCTTCCCTTCCTCCTACCTTGTCGAGCGAGGATTCAGTGCTGTGACTGATCTAATTAGAAAAAAGAGAAGTCGACTCCAAATCGTGGAAAGAGGGAACTTGCGCCTTCATCTCTCTAAAAATATTGAAGCGAACGTTCAGAAACTGGCTCTGAACCATCAAGCACAACCATCCCACTGACATACTTGATTGCTTCATTGGTATTACTCTTTTAGTGTAATATTTTTGCTGTTCTTTTTTAATTATCTAATTAAGAATAAATAATTTTTAAACATAAAAGAGCATTTAAGCATTTTTGCGTTACTCATTTTAATTTTAATAAAATGAATGTAATTGCCTTCTAGGGCAAAATTATCGAGTTAAATCAAACAAATTTGGTGTGTAAATCTACTGAAAAAAATTACTCAATTTTTTTTTTATGATTCTGTAACCCCCCCCCCTTCCCCATACTCTAAATTACAGGATTTTCCCAAGAGGGGGGGGGGGGCGTTGAAAAATTTTCTGCCTCTTAGGGGGGCGGCAGCTATAAAAAGGTTGAGAATCACTGGTCTAAATTCATCACTACACCAATGCTCAGCAGTCTAAAGAAGAACCTTAACTTAGCTCGAAAGAAGCTACTATTTTTAAGTTCGATTATGGATTTTAAGTTTTTTCCTCATTCTCTAGAAGTTTCTAGTAAGAACTCTCATGAAGTTTTGCTATTCAATTACCTCAATAACCCCCCCCCCCCAATTCATTTTTTTTCTTTTAGCCACTAAAGCAAGAAAAAATGAATTGGAGGTATTCGTAGAAGTGAAGAAACATGATTTAAAAATTAAAATTTCATTTATTTTGTTTTGGTGAACTAGCAAAGTAAGTGAAAACGAAACCAGGTGGTTATACATCAGTTTTTCCAATTTTTAAATGTTCCACTAGCTGAAATTATGCAATGGAAATTACTCAGAAAAATATGGCAAAATAGAAATTAATAAAATTCTTACTTGTAAACGTACAAGTAAGAATATGTCAACTGTTGCCTCAATTGAACAAAATCTTGTAAAGTATGATTATGGATTTAGTAGTGCATCACAACATTTAATAATTTTTCACAGCGTTTCTCAAAACAATTTCGAACAAATAAGTAATATTTGTTGCAGATAGCCATTTTAAAAACATACAAGATTTTATCCCCCTCTTAGTACTGTTTACATACCATTTCTTCCCATTTACCAGAAAAGGCATCCAGCTCATGCAAATCAATTTCTCTCTGGACGACATCAATATTTTTAACAGAGCTTTCGCAATAACTGCAATAAAAATCAAATATAAGTATAAGATAGTTTAAAAGTATTTAAAAAGAAAATCTGGAGGGATAAGATTTTAACGTACGAGGTTAGTTTTTCTGTAATTTCACTTCCGAGTCTTGAGTAGTTCTTTAAAAACATGCTTGCCTGAAATATTTGAAAAAGAAATTTTAAGTTTTTAAATAGCATGCTCTCAAACTCCTTTGCACGTCACATCAAATGAGAAACACTATTTTGAAAACGAAAAACAGATAAAGCTGTATTGGAAGATTTCATTTCGTATTGGACCCGCGAATAATGGTAATTTTTTGAGACAGCCAAACATCCGAGTTTTCGAGATACGCACGTATCGAGTTAATTATTGTAAAAGAGAAACTTTGTTTCCCAAAGAATGTCCTAAATTAGGATATTTGTTTCTCCTGCTTTAAAATGACAATTCTCTGCTCTTGAAGGAAGATAGGGAAAGACGGGAAGAAACGTAAATGGGAATAAGTTAAGACAAATCATTACAGATGCCGCGAAACACAATTACGGAATAAAAGTTTTACCATATCTCAAGGTCATGAGTGCCGCCAATGAGTTTATCCAACTACTATAAGCTGGACCAGATACCATAGCAAAATCGTTGCACGGGTACTGGATGCTGGAGGTTCTTCGAACTTGCAGTTATTAACACACAGTAGGGAGAGAAAAAAGGGAGGGAGTTGCATTTATACATTGTAAAATCAAAGAAGTATTTTCAATCATTCCATTATTTTTACAATAAATGAGTGTATATTTTTTCCTAATCAGAAGATATTTAAAAAAAGAAAAAAAAACCCTTTTTTTTCATGTCAAAGTCTTGGCTCTAATATTAAATGCCCGAAAGTTGTTAAACACTTTTGTAAATTTCCACCCTCTGAAAAGATCTCGCACTTTTTAAAAGATGCACGTTACATAATCCTTTTAGCGTTACAGGATCTTTTAGTTAGTGTCTGCTTTAATGACTCTGATAAAGGGAGTTCTTTAGTACAGTGCGGGAGAAGATACTAACTTTGTGATTGTGGTCTTAGTTATTGCGAAACCTGCACAACGTCTAATAGGAACTTTTCTATTATTTTGTAAGAAGTAAAAAGGAAGGCGCGGTGGCCCAGTTGGCAAAGGCAGCGAGCCAGTGATCTGAACGTGACTGGTTCGATGCCCGTCGCTGACAAACCCACCACCATGTACATTAATGGTGGTTGGTGCGTGAAAAATCTGTCGCGGCTGCAATGTCCTCCAAGTTCTCAAATTTACCTCTGAAGGTTCGGGGTCAAGTGTACCGGTCTCATCACTTGACTCTTCAAAATTACGGGACCGGTTCGTAGCCAAGTCAGACTCCGACCCTTGTGGTGCTAATTAAGAATTGGAGCCACCCCTTCAGCCCAATAGCCTCTCTCTCATATATATATATATATATATATATA
>OU015494.1:28039244-28159244 GCA_907164885.2 Dolomedes plantarius
TTAAGCATACGCGTAGCGTCGGGGGGGGGGGGCACGGGCTCCCCCCCAACTTAACTCTAAATAAATTAAAATGTCAATAGAAGTTCAGTTAAAATTAGAAAGTTATAGAAAGCTTTTAAGTTGGTTTTTCCCCGCTTTTTCAAACTGTGAAACTGAAAATACCGATTAAGTCTTTAGCCTTAACATAGTTTTTAACAATCATGATCCATAACAAAAATTAGATGCTATATTTTTTTTCTCATGTTATTTATATTTATTTTCTCATTGTATATATTTTGAATACTACCGAAACATCAATTCTATTGTTATTCAATTTAATAAAAACCTTAATATTTCACATTTTAAGGACCGTCCGGCAGTCAATGCGCTTAGGAGAGCCCTAACTGAATTCAACTCGTGCCCCCCCCCCCCCCCCAAAAAAAAAAAAGTTAGAAGCACGCTACGCCTATGACAGTGTCTTCAATTATTAGTTTTGTTTATGTAATTTGAAATTTCTTGGGTTCGGGTAGAAACTAATAAATGCGTTGAACTATATGTTGAAGGAATGTGATTGGAATATCAATGGTGGGAATATGTAGCGAAGCATCAAATTCATTACTTCATTGTAATTCTAGGCCCATAACTTCTATTTAGAAATCTTCAGCAAAGATAATGAAGAGGAAACGTACCGAAACCATTTTTAAGCAGGGATATATAGTTATTGCATTCTGAAGTTAATGAATTCACACTATCGTGCATATTTTTTATATTGCTTAAAAGGTTTTCAGCGTTCAGATGCAACTTTTCTTTTCTTTGCTTCTGACTTTGACGCATATTTTGCAATTTTTCTCTCTGGATTCGTAGTTCCTCCACAGATGAACGCAATTTTTCTTTTTTCTGTAAGAAAAAAAATAACGAGAGTATAGAACATATTTAATCCCAGTGTCAAAGCTAAAATTTTTTTTCAGTTTATTTTTGATTTATTTTTGAAACGCCAGGTCTAGTAGATTAGAAACGGAAGTCTCATATCAATAAACATTCAGAATTTTGATTAAAACTGAAACATTTAGACTTACATTTTTGCAAGTATTCAGATTAATTTTAGTTAGATCACTTTAAATGATCGAATTTAAAATATTATATCCTATTCAGACAAACGGGTTATAGAATCCAAAATGGAAATATTTTGAGAAAAAAGTAGCCACCAATATATAATACGCTATTTTATCTCTGGGATTTCGGCCTTTATGTTTAGCAAGGAGATTTATCAATCTCTGTTACCTATGTACAAGTTCTATAACACAAAAATTCAAAACACAAAAAGCAAAACACTGACGAGGTTCTCACTGCACTAAGTCAAAGTTAAGCAGAAGAGGGTTTTCGATAAAACTCAACCTTAGACATTGAAATAATATTAGACAGAATTGACTGAAAACGTAAAGATTTAAACAAAGACTTTTTTCTAGATGTACAATCTTGGGCTAAGTAACATTTCTCTAAGGGGGAGGGGAGCTCATCACTTTTTGTCTAAAACCCATATAAAATTAAATGCTTAAAGGAATGTCTATTATATATTGTTTTAACAATCTAGAATAAATAATTGCTTACATTAAAGCATTTTTTCTTCATTCCTAAAATTTGATTAATTGAGAATCTGTCTTTACATAGAAGCGAAAGGATGTTTTATGCAAGTTTACAGGACACCAGGATGACGTTATAGTGCTTCGCGGTATACCCACAACAGGTTGGACCACCTCCTAAGGAAGTGTTTGATGAGAGCATCTAAGAGATATTACTCCGCATCAGATAATTAAAGGGAATAAAACCTTTTTTACCCCATGTAATCTTCTAGACACGTATAACAGTCATCAGAATAGGATTCCACATAACTGCCATGAGGGTCATCCTCTGCCTTCGCATCTCAAAGACTCCTTTCTCCCCTACATATTTAATCACGTGTGGAACTTTAAATCTCAGCTTTCAGCATAGACTCACTCCCCCCCCCCCCATTCGGCATTGCGTACGTAAGAGGATCAAATTAAAATATTAAACCAAAACTCGTTTAGATGGAAAGAACTGTCCTGAAAAATTAAGAAACTTCTAATTGCCATGCTAATTTTCCAGGAAGCATTCATTAAAGAATTACATGTCTTTAACTTCTGTTGTTTAAGCAAAATAGTTTGTCTCCATCTTAAGTCATTATCTTTTTATGTCTTTCAAACTCTAGGGTTTGCCACTGGAAAATCTGGAATGACATCAGAAAAGATAACCCGATATAATACGAGGGTAAACAATATATTTATACTTTTGCCATCTGAAAATTACATTGTATAGAGTTTAATGATGCTACCCACTTTGTTTAGAGTTAGCGTAAAAAAAGCTTTTACCGCGCGTGTCAAACTACGAATAAAGCAGGAATGTTCTTCAGCTGCCTCCTCATAGGAAGCAATGTTGGTTCACTTACTGGCTGCTTACATAGTAAAAAAGCCAACAGAAATCCTGGTTTTAACATTCGAATGTCCTCGGTATAGATGCTAACTGTACAAAATTAAAAAAAAATTATACGTTACCTTCAATACTTCTGATTCTACCCTCTGTTTTTCTTCAAATTCTTCATGGAGTTTATTGTGCAATTGATCAGACAAAGGTTGCATTACTTTAAGCATCTAAAAATGAGTAATACCTTTAACAAAAATATGAAACTTAAAACTAGGTTAGCAGACTGACATTAAAACTACATTTACTAGAAAAGGAAAACTGGATTATATGAAAAAGAAAAAGAATACAAAGTTTGTGCAAAGCACTCACTACTTAAACGTAACAGTTACTGGATACGGTACAGAACAACAAGTACATAAACTATCGTTAACGGTTACAGTCTAGAAACAAATGATTTTGGGGATAAACTGTTTAAGATTGGTCAGTAAACCACTAAGCAATTCTCTGTAACGAAAATTTTGACTTTTTCTAAAGGCTGAATGATTTTTTCAAGGTTAAACTGTATATTTTTATAATAAGGACAAAACAATGGAGCAGTAACTTCATATATGAAAGTAAATTGAAAATTTTGAGTGTGCTACGTAAGATTTCTCCCCCCAAATCTCATTGGAATGCGCTTGTGAAATGTTCAGAAAAAGACAGAACACTAACCTCTAAATAGTGCATCAATTAAAATGTGTTGTGATAAATCAAAACAAAGTAAAATAAAAAATTTTCTTTATTGGAGAGTTGGGGGGGGGGGGGGTTGAACTTATGAAGTTAATTTTCTTTATAGAGGATAGCTCTCTTCGACGTCTTTAAGCATTCCGCCAAGTATACTGTGAGTTCCTTCGTCAAAGAATATATTGATTGTAGTTTAAACCTAACACACAGTGTCACTATGAATGAAATTTAAAACTCACCGCTTCATGCAGTTTATGATCTTCTTTCGCTTTCACTAGCTTTTGGTGATGTTCTTCACAACGTAGTTTTGCATCTTCTAACTGATTTCGTTTCTCAGTCAAGTTATTATTTGCATCTTGAATGGCATTGTCTAGCTGGGAAAAACGATAATATTGAGCATAATTTTTTTTTTAATTGCAACTCTAGTCTCAAATTTTGCTAAAAATTTTGGATAAGAAATTTGTTTCAAAACCTCATTATCTTGGACTAGGCATCTGAAATTTTGTACCGTGTAAGGCAATACAATACATCTAATTTAAAGTAAATATTTGTTTGTTGGTGTGCGGCTGTGGTATAGCATAACGTTCCTGCAGGGTCAGGTGTGTAGTGAAGTTACCATAGATTGAAAGTAAAAGTATGACCTGATCACCTTCATTCCCATCCAGTGCACAACACACATTCGTAAACCAACCAGATGTTGTATATGAAACTCATATTGACCGATGCAAACATATTCACATATGGTAAAAATGTTTGAGTTTCTAACTTTTAAAATAAAATAACTTTATTCGTTCTTAGATTCATTGCTCTGTTCACTGCTTAAACAGACTTATCTTTTAAATTTATAATATCACGAGCAAAACATTCAGTTGAACATTCTTAATTATAGCGTATATTATATTCTCATTAGCACAACATATTGACAGTAGTAAAAATATGTATGTATGTATGTGTGTATATATATATATATATATATATATATATATATCTTCGCGGTGAGCCTGCAGCCAGAGTTGTTACTCATTTAGCACCACCCAGGAGGCACGTGTGATTTAAGGATATCACGGACGCGAGAATTATGGATCCGTTCAATGCTTAGTTCTTTGCTGTTTATTTTGCCTGTAAATATGGATTAATTTTCCAAATATAGCCATAGGTTAATAAATATATATATATATATATATATATATATATATATATATATATATATATTTACTAACAAATTGTGGTTTTATTTTCGACAAAATACTACAAAGATTATACCGAGCAGTAGAATTTTGAGACCTCTAGAGGAGTTATCCCCTGCGAGTATGGTCAAAGATTATATTCATGAAGAGTTGCATTGCGAGACTTTCCAGTCCCGAAACATTGTCTCTAAACATTGAATGGAAAATGTAAATTTGAAGTGTATATGGCTTATAGTCCAAGAAATTGATTATGAAATCAGAAATAATAGATATTTCTTTCTTAACTTACCGATTTATTCTCTTCCATAAAATTTTTTATTTGCGATATAATTTTAAATTTTTCCTCTCTCTTTGAGGCTAAAGTTGATTCCCAATGCCTGGAAATTTCAAAGTAAATTTTAAGAGCATTGGTCGATTACATTCAATATTAAAACAGATGAATGAAAAAGTTACGTTTTCAAGTATCAAAACGCTTTTAAACGATTAAGGAAAGAATACTACAAAGAAACTCCTAGATTTATACACAAGACTTAAGAAGGCTTGCATTAAATAAGTTTTCAGTTTAGTGTCTGAAACTTTCATTTTAAATTACTTCCGAGTATTTACAAAAAACTTAGTTTTCTACAGATTAATTTATTGGTTCTAGAGTATCTGATACGGAAAATAATTTCAGCACATTAGTCGATAAACCCTTACTACTTACGATTAATATTTTTGAATTAAATAATACTGATTAAAATTAAATGTCAGTTTCTTACATTAAGCTGTATTTTTCAAACTAAGCCAACAAAGGAATTCGCCAAATCATGATATGCGCTGATTTTCCATAACGACTATGTTAAACAAAAAAGTTTGTACTAAGTATTGTACTTACATTACTGAATGCTCTCACGAGTCTACTTAATTTTGATCCATTTCATAGGAAGTATGCTTGTGTGATATTTTAATCCCTATATGTCAGCTTTATACAACTTGATTACATAGGCAATAAATACATTTTATTCTACGATGTATAAAGAATTAAAATATTTATTTAGAGCAACAAATTAATTTTAGACATTTTTCTTTTATGACTTAAACCGGCAACTGTTTAATTACATTTTAATCATAACTATTTAGTCTATATACCTGAAGAAATCATCCCTACCTTAGATTTTCCTCAGGCACATAAAACCCCTTCTTGGTTACCCATTCATATATTCCTTTTATCAGTCTGTTTTTTTCTTCCAAATAATCCTGCAATTATAATAGAATACCTGCAATTACAGTTATATAAAAATTAGATTGATGAATACATGTTTGAATACTTTCTAAATGATACCAACTTGATAATTTTTTATCGATTGGTCGATTTTAACAGGATACCTATTAAACTATAGCTGTCTATAACTTTGAAGGAGGAAATTTTGTGTTCTATTTATACAGAGGCTTTGATGATATACAATGAGATTTTATGATTTTTGAACTCTCAGCTGGTTAGTAACGAGATCAAGCAAATTATCATTTCTTTAATTCTTTTATTGACACACAGGCCCAAAAAAATTATGAATATAATAAGTAATGATTTGATATTATTGCTGTGGCACTGATTTTGTTGTAATTCAACAGAGTTAAGATACAGAGAGACTATCTTTCCGCGAGGGAAATTCCAGGCATGTCTATAAAATATTTACTCATTCAATTTTCAATGGTATTCTTCGAATATAACTAAGAATATAATTGACAGGACGTCTGACTTCGCAAGAAGTTTCCAGGATCCGCGATATTCCTCTTGATGTAGTCAGATTGTTTTTGTGTGCTTCACGGATATGCTTTTAATAAAACCAAAAATATTAATTCAGGAGTTGCGAGAGGTTAACGACTTGTTGGAATATAATGATCAAAGCGTATAAAAATCATTGAAAATTATCGATACTGATTGAGATTTTCCCATTTATATCGTATTCATTTATTCACCAGTGCTGATCATTTTGCTTATGTATGTTCTTAGTTCTTTGAGGCATAATTCATCACACAAAATTTCCCCCTTTTTTTTTTTATGAATCAAAGTTGTGAAACATTTTCTTTATCTTACCTTTGTCAAGGTTGTTAGTGTAACCTGTGTATTCAGTTCAGGTTTATTTGTTATATTCTTGGCCCGAAGAGCATATTCTAGAGTATTTAAAGTTTCATCAATATGGATAGCCGACGGAGATATTGTTGCGATAACAGCTGTTTTTGTTTGACCACCAAGAGAATCTTGAAGCAAGCGTGTTAACTTGCTTTCCCTGCAAGAATACATATTAGTACAGCATCTAACTACAACAAAAAAAACTGTTTATTTCAGGATGAAAAAAATCCATTTTTATTACTATCATTAAAATGTCTAATTAGCCCTTGTGTAGCAAAAGTTGACCTTAGTGCTCTCAACCACCCAACCATCTTTAAAATTGGTATGCATCTTTTTTCTAATTCTGTATCTTTTCAAATTAGACCCTTTCTTATAGACCATAATTCTGATAAGCTTATGCAAGTTACGTTTTATGAAATTTTTACACTGGTAGTTACTCTATTGGTTTAATACTGACTGCTCCATAAAACCCCAATTTTGATCATTATTTTGCTAGTGCATCCCCATAAGACAATAGTGTATATCTATTCTCGCACCAATATTATTGGGACACTGTCCTGTTAAAAAAAAAGGTTCTCTACCCTGCGATTCAAAATTTTTTAATTTTTGCTTGCAATATTAGTTAATAGCTATGAGATTTTTTACGGTATAAGAACAAATAGTGCTGACACGAGGACTTGTGAAATGGATAATACAGAGAATGATCGATATAGGTGTTTGAAAGTTAAATTTGACTTTTCTAAATCATGGCTTGTTTGAAAGTTAACTTTTAAAACCTGTCAGTCTACCTGTAATCATCTTGAACATTTAGAAAGTAAATTAATTCTACTTAAATAACTAAGTTTTCGAAATAAAGGCTTACGTAGAAAAGCAAATTTAAAAATACTTGTTTTAATGCTATTGAGGAAAAACTAAGAAAAGATAAAGGCTTTTGGAAGACTTTAAATACTTTAAAACTCTCTCCATATCATGAGTTCAGACACAAGCATAACTAACCATTTAGAAAAGATGTCTTGTGTGGAAAGCTTTATAATAGAAAGTGTAACACTTCGATAAATGGGATGAAAATTAAAATCAAAAGGAAGGGTTGAATGTTTTAAATTAAATATGTAATACATATGTATATTGTATTTAATTTTGTTGTACATATATACAAATGACGAAGATCGTTTTAAGGTATGTCATCAAAATGAAGTATTTTGTAAAAAACGCCGAAAATTCAAAGAAGACAATTTCTTATATAGAATGCATGTGCGTGATTGACTTTAAGCTTTAGTTTATCCATCAAACTTAACACATCATTGACGGGAGACAATTCATGTTATCTGTACTTTATGCAGTATACTTCCTGCAATATTTTACTATGATGTGTGGATATTAAGGAGATATACATTTGACAATAAACCGTCCACATTTTGTATTTAATTCTACTTAACTCTGAGAAAAAGAAGTGGAAATAAATTTGTTTTCTCACGCAAGCTATAAATATTTTGAAATATGAGATATCAAATACTTTTTTGAAATGCTTATTAATAAGAAAGACAGATTTACCTGTAAGGAATGTGGCCAGCCTTTTCACACAATGACGTTATTACTCTCCCAAGGGCTAACAAGCTTTGATTTATATTACCTGTGCAGAGATTCAGGAAAAAATTGATTATTTTTGAAGAGAATTTTTACTATGTTAGGCGACCAAACAGAGGAATAACGATAAAAACCAAACTTGCAAATAGGACCATTCGTATAGGTTCTATCTATCCTCATTTCTAACTGAAAAATGAAAGTTTACCTGCTTCTCGAGCTCTCTTATCAATAGCCCCTGATCGTCCAATATTTTCACTTCCTGCTAAATCAACCTGAAAATAAGCTTCATTAATACTCTGCAAAAAAAGTTGTGTATTCTAGCAGATGGATTATATTTTTGAATCATGTTTGATCTGTTAAATGTAGATACTATACTCACTGTTATCTAATTTCAGTTACGCGATATTAATCAGTTGCCTATTCACGACTAATGCTGCATTTTTAACATTCAGCTTATTTGTTCTCCTCACTTAGTTGGTATCTATCAAGAGAAAGGGGCTAAAGCCTTATTTAAGTTTATAATCAGCTGAATTTTACTTCAAAATACTGGCAACTAATGAAGAGAATTATTTAAAAGACAATTCAATGGATCACAAATACTCGAGGGTACTAAATACTCACGCGTATATTATGATGTATAAATTCTTAATATATATATATATATATATATATATATATATATATATATATATATATATATATATATATATATATATAACAGTTCCCTGACTGACTGACATAACGCACAGACCAAACCGCTAGACCTAAAGGGGTGAAATTTTGCATGGCGATTCTTCTTATAGTGTAGGGGTGCTCCAAGGAAGATTTTTGAAAAATTCTCAGATTTTTTAAAATTAAATTTTTAAGCTGTTTTTGTAACATTCTTTAAAGTTTGCATTTAAAATAATCTGAGGGTTATAGAATTTATATCAAGAGAAAGATCATAAAAATTCCTTTAAAATGAAATCTTTTTCGAATCTTTAACTCCCTTTTCTAATTTTTGGTGAATTTTAAAGATAAATTTTTAGAATTTATTAAATGCTGATCACGTGATTTCTTTTTGTGATACTTTAAATTAATTTTGCATCACGTGCATAACGAAATAAACTGACAAAAAAAAATTAAAATACAGTAAAAGATGAAAATTTAACCATTAGACTAATTGAGATTGAAGTTTTTAACGAATTTACTTCAAATTAGTATGTTTTATGGATATTAAAAAAAACAAATTAATTGCATACATTGACCGTTGTATTTAATTTGAATGTACTCCGTAGCGAAGCACGGGTATTCAGCTAGTCTTATTTGTAGGACAAGAGCATTTTAAGGGGTGACTGTCCACTGTCCAATTGGTGTCCTTGTTTAAGGGGTGGGGGTCCAATTCGGACAGTGGACTTTCAAAATTTAGAAATTTGTCCAAAAATTCGATTTTTTTTATTTTATTGAATTGTGAAACTACGGACGAGTAGGAATGTGTTGCAAAAAGAATTTAATTTCTGCGATTACTTTCATAGTTATAGGCATTTGTATTTAATTTAGATATTATGTGGTTACGAATAGCAATAACTTTAAATGCGTTTCTCAAAATAAAAATTTTCATGTCATACGAATATTCAAACTGCTCCAGGCGCATTTCTAATTATCGTTTTGCTTTGAAATTTAAGTTTTATATACTTAACTGTATATCAAATAAATCTTATTGAAAAAATTTATGCTTCGTAGCTCAGAATTTCTAAATTTTGTACTTGAAAGATTATTTATAGGCATTTTGCGTAATAAAAAGGGGGATTTCACTATTTTTTTTCTCTTTATATTTTTAATGAATGCTTAAAATATGCAATAAGTTTCATTGTAGGTGAAGTTTCATTGTCAGGGAATTTCTTACCCTGATCACTCAAACTGACCTCTTACACATTAACCCTTCAGCGAGCGCGCCCGTGTACAAAGTGCAACATTTTCGTAATTCTGAATGGTCTGTTTTTACATGTAAGGTTTGAATGTTCTAAGCAATTTCTATTTATAGCTACACCCTTTCTAACGCAGGTCTGATTTTCTGACCCTTGTATTCCTTTCCATTCACTGTTAGTTGCGATTTAACCGTGGTAAACCAGCGATTATACTGGATTACAATATGACAAAAGCAGAAGTTGATGTAGTCGATCTAATGTGCAGCTATTACACGGCATCCCGCATATCACGAAAATGGACTCTCGTTTTTTAGGTTTTTGGACATAATAGGAATCCATTCGCAAGTTGTCCTTAGATCCAATAAACCGGACAGTTTTGAGATAAGGTGATTGTTTATGCTGTGGCGCTGAGGGTTTGCTGTTTATTCAAATTATTAACGCGCTTATTCGAATTCACGTCTTCAAATTAGTGATGACGTCACTTGACAAATCCGACGTCGCGTACTCAACTGTAATATAAACTAGCAGACGCAGTCCACAGCAGCTCAGCTACTTCCGTTTTATGCACGCCGTGCTCGTGCCGTCAGTTTTCTTGGCTGCATGTGTAGACACTCCGCATAAGTTTTATTATGTTTTAATTTCTTTTTTAACGAGTAGTTAAAATGTAACTTTTGTTTTTATTTTTAATCTTGTAAAATAAACAAGATGGAGTCAAATGAGTCTGTTTCCTCAAATACTAGCATACTTACAACTACAGGACCACTACAGTACGGGGGTCTACAGAATGGTGACCTCGAGACTACTGAGCAAATCTACTCGTTAAAGAGCATTATAGCTGTGTGACTGAAGTGAGTGCTTCTTTCCTAGTCTATGTTTTTCGTGTCGGAATTAGTGCATGTGCTGTTTTCATGGGTATTTAAAATTTTATACATTTTAAATTCATCTAGCCTTTTGTAGATTTAAAATTTTTATTAACATGATGTATTAGTGATTTTATATACTTTAAAATCAATTTAATTTGTTTTACCTAATATACAAATTATGGAAAACACGGCTGGAACCGAAATAGCCCGGGTTGCAGTTCGTGCACCCCCCTCTGGAAATCTGACAAACTTATGGTTCTTTCAAGTTGAATCTAGTTTTGGAATGTCGGGTATTAAGGACGAATGCACTAAATTTCATTGCATGGTGACTGCTCTTGACATAGAAATCCTATCATATGTTAGGGATATTGTTGAAAAGCCCCCCACAGAAGACTCGTACAGAATGCTTAAGGAGCGCATTACAAAACATTTTTCACTATCCGAGAGTTCGCGATTAAGAACTTTGTTACAAGAATTGCATTTGGGTGATAAAAAACCCACTCAGCTCTTGCATGAAATGAGGTTTTTAGCTGGTAATCAAATATCTGATGACATTTTGAAAACTTTATTCAGCGGCTACCCATTCATGTACAACAAATATTGTCAATTAGTAAAGATATAAGCTAGACGATTTAGCACAAATTGCTGATAAAATAAATGAAGTTTTGTGTTTTGCTACACCTGGAATTGAACATTCCGTTTCTTTAGTAGATTTAAATGATTTGCAGATTCAAATTTCTAATCTTTCCGAAAAGTCGAAAAACAAATTTTTCAGCAAAAACAGATGAAGGAAGGTCATTTTCGAAAGCGATCTAGATCGCGATCAAATTCTTCAGGTGATCTTAATAAAGATTTGGAAAAACAGTATTGCTGGTATTTTAAATTCGGCAAAAAAAGCAAAAAAGTGTGTGGTAAAATGTACTCTGAAAACTGAATTCCGCTTCTGTTTCAGCGACGGCAGATAGTGGATTAAAGTTTAGTCGTCTCTACGTATTTGATCAGAAATCGGATTTCAGATTTTTGGTCGACACCGGAGCATCACTATCAGTTTTCCCTCGAAATCCACATATTCACAAACATCCAACTACTGACGTGACAATTTTTGCAGAAAACTGAACTAATTTAAACACATACGGTTTCCGCAGATTAAAACTGAGCTTAGGTTTGAAAAGAGTTTATATGGAATTTTGTAATTGCTGATGTTGTGCGACCTATATTAGGTGCGTATTTTTTAGAATTTTTTGGGTTTACTAGTAGACATTAAAAATCGCAAGTTGATTAATAGCACTTAAACATTTCAAGTAATGGTACCCAAGTATCCGGGAAATCGTTAGGTTTAACTACGATTTGCGGTGATACACCATACACAAAATGTTGTCTAAATATCCTAAAATTACGAACCAGTCGTTTCTAAAATACACTAACAGACATGAGGTTACACACTATTAGGGGGCTTGGGGTGGCTTGTGTGGATTGCAGATCTGTACTGTATATCCCGCATCCTCGGGCCCTACATGAATGCAAAATGGCATCGAACATGGGAAATTAACCCTCGGCTGCGAGTACGGGAATTGCTACGTAGCTTCCGGTTGTCAGTTTGAACATGGCGTATAAGCGAAAGCTGGGGTCGCCGTAATTTATGAATACTTACACACTATTATTACAAAAGGTCCACCGGTGTTTGCAAAATCTCGGCGGTTAGCCCCGGATAAATTAAAAATAGCTAAAAAGGAATTTGAATCTCTTATGGAACAAAGTATAATTTTACCTTCAAAAAGCCCATGGTCTAGTCCTATCCATTTCGTTAAAAAGAAAAATGGCGAATGGCGTGCATGTGGGGATTATCGCAAGTTGAATTCAGTTACTATCCCTGATCGCTACCCCATACCACATATACAGGATTTTTCATATGGTTTATCCGGTAAAGCTATATTTTCCAAATTGGATTTCGTAAAAGCTTACCATCAAATTCCATTAGACCCAGATTCAAAACCCAAAAGTGCAGTAATTACACCCTTTGGTCTTTATGAATACAATTTTATGTGTTTCGGTTTGTCAAACGCAGCTCAAACCTTCCATAGGTTCATAGAACAAGTTTTGCGCGGCTTGAATTTTTGTTATGCTTACTTGGATGATTTATTGATTGCATCTCAAAACAAAAACGAACACATCGAGCATTTGGAACAAGTTTTTCGACGCTTAAATTCATATGGCGTAGTTTTAAACGTCGATAAATGTCTGTTTGGCCTGAAGGAATTATAATTCTTAGGTTTCTTTGTTAACGCTCAGGGTATATCCCCTTTACCTGATAAAGTTAACTCCATCAAACATTACCCTTTACCCAAGACTGTTGAGGAATTACGTCGTTTTTAAGCAATATTAAATTTCTACCACAGATTTTAAAAAAAATTCTGCTACTATTCAGACCCCTCTTCACGATCTTTGTAAAGGCAGGAAGAAAAAGGATAAAACTCCAATTACTTGGACAGATGCAGATATTGCAGCATTTAATGCGTGTAAGGATTCCATTGTAAATGCAAGTACATTAGCACATCCTACACTTAATGCGGATTTTACATTAATGGTCGACGCTTCAGATGTTAGTATTGGAGCAGTTTTGCAGCAGACTCATAATGAGGTTGTACAGCCTTTGGCATTTTTTTCGCGTAAACTTACACCTAGTAAACGCAAATACAGTACATATGATCGAGAGTTGCTTGCAATATATAGCTTTATCAAGCATTTTAAACATATGTTAGAAGGACGTCAATGGTTTGTGTATACACCGATCACAAACCATTAACATTCGCATTCTGTAAAGATAATGGAAAAAATTCCCCCAGACAACAAAGACATCTCTAATACATTTCCCAACTCACAACAGATTTAAGTTTTATTTCGGTTAATCAAAAACTCTGTAGCGGATGCATTATCGAGAATATCTGAAATTCAGTTACCTAACATTGATTATGAGGGAATGGCACGTACACAGGTTTCTGATGAATTGCAGCAGGCTAAACGATCTGAAGTACTTAAGCTTAAGCCTTTCGTGTTCACGCCTGATGGTTTAGAATTGTGGTGTGACACATCTACTGGTACCGTATGTCCTTACGTACCCCGAGAATTTCGAATAAAGGTTTTCGAAGCTATTCACAACTTGTCCCATCCAGGAGTTCAGACAACTGTTAATTCAGTACGGCAGCAATTTATCTGGCATTCTTTAAAGGACATCTCAGAATGGACGAAATCGTGCTTGAACTGCCAAAAATCAAAGATACACCGACATACGAAGTCTAAGCCTGGTATTTACCCTTTACCTCGTTGCCGCTTCAGCCATATCCACTTGGACATTGTGGGACCACTTCCGCCGTCAAAAGGATATAGGTATTGTTTGACATGTATCGACAGATTCAGCCGATGGCCCGAGGCATTCCCTATGCCAGATCAGAGTGCAAATACAGTGGTCGACACATTTTTTTTCTGGTTGGATTGCTCGCTTTGGCGTACCGGATGTAATAGTTACGGACCAAGGCACTCAGTTCGAAAGTCACTTATAACAAGCGTTAGCACAGTTTCTTGGGAGCGAGGAAAGACGCACAACCGCTTATAACCCTGCTTCCAATGGAATCGTGGAAAGATTCCATAGACAACTTAAATACTCAATAAAATGCTACGCTACTGATCGCTGGGCTGAAGTTTTACCCATTATACTCTTTGGTATACGTTCCAGTATGAAGCCCGATCTGGGAGTATCAGTTGCAGAACTCTTATATGGCTGTTCTTTAAGATTGCCAGGCGAGTTTTTTTGACCCAGTGCAGTGGATTTTCCTCCTCATCATGAATTTTTTTAAAAAGGTGTTACACGAATACATGAACAGATTACGTCCTACACCGGCATCCCGGCACTGTCATAAGGACATTTCGTCCATCAAGATTTGTGTACCACTACACACGTTTTTGTGCGACAAGACTGCGTAGACCTTTACAGCAACCTCATGACGGACCATACGAAGTGTTGGAACGTAACGAAAAATTTTATAGGTTAAAAATCAATAACAGGGAGGTTAATATTAGTATTAACCGGCTGAAGCCTGCATATATTTTGAGTGGCCTAGACAATGTAAGACAACTTCGTTCTAAACGCCATGTTCATTTCGTATTACCTTAAATTTTGTTATGTGATATTTTATTTTTGTAATTGTATTCTCATTGCAAATCTTTTTAGTCTTTCAGACTGGTGGGGGGGAGTACCTGTGGCGCTGAGGGTTTGCTGTTTATTCAAATTATTAACGCCGCTTATTCGAATTCACGTCTTCAAATTAGTGATGACGTCACTTGACAAATCCGACGTCGCGTACTCAACTGTAATATAAACTAGCAGCCGCAGTCCACAACAGCTCAGCTACTTCCGTTTTTTGCACGCCGTGCTCGTGCCGTCAGTTTTCTTGGCTGCATGTGTAGACACTCCGCATAAGTTTTATTATGTTTTAATTTCTTTTTTAACGAGTAGTTAAAAATGTAACTTTTGTTTTTATTTTTAATCTTGTAAAATAAACAAGGTGGAGTCAAATGAGTCTGTTTCATCAAATACTAGTATACTTACAACTACAGGACCACTACAGTACGGGGGACTACAATGAATTCTTTGTTCTTTAATTATAAATATATCTCAATATTATCAACATTTATCATGTCATAACGCAAAATTACTTCCAATTTGAAGAAAAAAAGTTTATTACAAAAGGAATAATCAAGGTTGAAAGAGACGTTGCACTTTGGGTCACGCGCGCCTGTTGGTGTTCCAAAAATTGACGCGCCCGCTGAAGGGTTAATACGTATATTCTATATGAAATAAGACTTCACCTTCAGCTGATTTTGCTAATTTTTTTCGTACAAGAAAATCACTTCGAGGGAACATAGATAAAACTTAACAAATTTAAAAAACAATCTGGTCTAATATTGCTCCTACAGTCCATGTCATGGAGATTTATATAATGACGTATCTATGCTTTTATATTTATTTTTTAACTATCTTTAAAATTCATCTTTCACATTGGGAAGTAATATTTTGTTGAAAGCTTTGGGGAAATGCAGTGATAAGGTAAAAGGGATTTAAAACCAATTTTTTTTCTGTATATATCAGTTGAAGTGTTTTAACCAAGACGGTTACTACCTTTTTGACTGGAAAGAACCTACTTAGTTTGCTACTCGAATACAAAGGATTTACTTACTAGATTAAGTTTGCCAATTTTAGTTTCCTCGAATGCTGATGAACTTTCTTTGATGTTTACTGTCACTGTGAACACAGTATGACTTCGACTAGAAGCTTTATTGAGTAGAGTTGCAGCTTTTCTTCTTTTCTTGAACCCTGTGTCTAAAATTGCATATACTTCCATCATTGACGTTACGGGCCTCACTTCTAATCCTTGAACTATAACAGATCCCTAAATGATCAAAAATTTACCCGAGACAATTGAGCTTTACAAGATCAAATACTTATTACACAAACGCAGAAATAATTTCGATCCCTCGAAAGCTTACGTACTTTTTGGGATGAATTATCATACATCCTTAGTTTGAGAGAGTCATCAGTCTTTGAGAGCAAATCAAATATTTCTTCGTTATACAGTTCAAGAAAACTGACACAGATTTGAAACCTCCTTTTTTGTTCTGTCAAATCATTAAACAAGTGTTTCATTGATCGTGGAATTATTCCACACAATGGATCCTAGTTGGAAGAAATGAACGTTAAACATATAGCTATTTTCGAGAGGTAAAAAATACAGCGTGAATTTCGCTCCTTAACTTCTGTGACTTTAGTACTATATGAAGTTTATTTACTTCATGAAAAGAATTATTTTTCTTATATATAGATCTAAAAATTTTAACGAAAAGTCAAATGTGTAGTAGCGATAATATTGCACCCAAAACCTCTTTAAATTTTGTAGATCTATTCATTTACGTCGTTACCGTGGGGAAGAGCTTAAATCAGGAAAAGGAATTCTAAGAATATTATTATTATTATTATTATTATTATTATTATTATTATTTGGGGGGGTTGATTTGGAGCGCTACGGTCAATTTTTACTACATAAGGGCTAATTAGACCGAGACCTACTGCTTAAAGCCGATTCCGAACGGCTACAAACGTCCATGCCAAGAGTAGGATCCGAACCCACAGATTTTGGTACCGAATGCCAGCACCCTAACCATTCGGCCATTCTCTGGCCCGAGGAAATTAACCGGAGAGAATAATTTTAGAAAGATTGAATTGCTTTTCAGTGTCATACGAGAAAATAGCACGAGTCATCAAGTATGTATTATATAGAAACTTCAAGCAGATGCTACCTCCTCAAGAGTTGCCTCTCCTTCCCAAACACAGCCTGCCCACCCGAATTGGATTTTCATGATGGGCGCCGAATTAGGAATTGGAAGTAATAGATTTTGTCTGTTCTAGCCAGCTGATTATCCTCGACCAATTTTGTTTAAATTAGGAAACTCGAAGTTCGCTGTAGTTAACAATCTACCAAATATCTCCCTAAGAGGAGAAGGCATTCAAAAAATAATTCTTCACATAACCAGGAGAGTTCAGCCTTCAGGGCGATACAAAGACAGAGGGATTGTGGTTCTGAAGACAGAATATCGCGTAACTCATTGATAAATCAACAAAGATGACTGCGCTGCTAACTTTGTAACTAATGGTTTAGCTGTTTAGCATAATTGTATCATCAACACGAGCATTTTAAGGTATTCGTATGAAGAAATTAATGTATTCGAAGGCATTTACATAGAATAGTCTTTAAAGGATATCAAAAAGAATTACTTCTTTAAATTTGGCCAGTTAGTGGTGCACTTACTTCTGATATATCTTTGAGATTTTGAGTTCTTCCACCTTCTATGGTAAAAGTTTTGCCTGTTCCTGTTTGACCATAACTAAAAGATAAAAGCCAGTTCACCAAAGTACACACAATTAATACAAGATCAAACTAAATGGATCGTATAACTGACTAGATATTTACGCAAATTGAATAAGTTTTAAACAGACTTTTACTCATTTCCCCAAACATCAAAGTTTCTGAAGCATGAAAGTGAAAATGAGTGATTGGGTTGATTAAATTGAGCTGAGTTACAGTTACTCGCATGAAACATGCAGGCATTCAATTAAAACCCAAGATTACTACAGTAAGTATTGAAAGTCTAAGTTACAATGATAGCACTACTCTTTAGAGAAAATTTCTTTTAATACTGATTGAAGCCAGTTGAGTATCCAGCAAAGTTTCTGGCTCCTTCAAGAACTTGAACTGCTGACTTAAGTATATTTGAATTAAGTAAACTCCCAGAGGCGTTTATCGTTTTCTAAAAAAGTACGACTAAATAGAGTTAGGAACTCGTGGAAAATTGCACCATCATTTTATACATGACATACATTACTTATGAATCAAGTAAAGGACTAGGCACTTCGAGAAGTTACAGTTTTACATATTACAGTAGGTGACAAAGAAACGATATGGTGGGGAAGGAAGTGAAATTCGGAAATGAAGTGCGCAAATGTCGGATTTTTAAGATCAAAAACGTGTAGACGGAATAAGAAATCTTAATATTTTAGATATACAATGTGCGCAAAATTGTAACATTAGGTGATAAAATAAAATGCATATTTGAATGTTCAGGCTTAAATTCAGCATATGCAGATAGATGTAAAGTCTTTGGGGAATTAACTATCAAACATAGAAAATGAAATGATATTCCCATAATAATTCCAATGATTCCAACCTGTTTCATTACATACATTGCTTAATGGTTTGATATGCTCACTTTGACTGCTGTGCAGTACATTTAGGAAGGCTTTTGACACCGATTATTATTATTATAAAGCTTATGTTCATCATACAGTTTTATCGGAGAGGTGAACAAAAGCTGATGCATGATTTTAATTCAAGAGATAATACACACTTCTTCAGAGCCAGTATCCTGCTTAACATACATTTTATGGTTTTATTAAATACAACAGTATTCATGAAGTTTCCCTGTTGATGATTTCTACAAGAAAAATATTAAAATTAAATAATAACCAGAAACCATTGAGTTTAGATTTTTAGTCTTATTACATTGTGAATTCCTATTTCTAAGGAATGTAGTTCTAGAATGGTGCTAGATGTACAGTATTACTGAGATTTTTACTGTTTTGTTTCACTGCAATGGATTTTTTCACGCGTGTGTATGCATATTAATGAAAAATCAGAAGTTGTTCGCGTTCTGTTTACTTTTTATTACTGTAATACAATCTTTTTAAATCTTTCGGCTGACGTATCATTTCTTACAAATCTAGATTTAGAATTCAACGTGTATTATGTGTCTTCGCAGGAAGTTTAAAAATCGGTCAAAATTTACGATATCATCCCATTATAGATATACTTATTTTGAAGATTGCCTCTAAAACAAGGTTCAAATCTTTTGCCTAAGTAAAGTTCTCTAAAATGTAATCAAAGTTAAATACATCGCTCACTCCTTTCAACAACGTCATCTCAAAAATTGGCAATTTTTAGTTATGCTTATTTTCAGAATGCCCTGAAAGAGTAGTATATCCCTGCAAGATCGTCATAGCTCACCGCTCAATACTTAGCCGCTAGAGAGCAAAATTAAAATTTATTTTCAATACATTTCAATGTACTCTTAAATTTTCAAAACACTCTCCTGAAAAATCTTGTTTTTTGAGATATGACGTTGTTGAAAGGAGTGAGTGACATGTACTTTTAAAAGTATCAGTCATATAGAAAAAAAAAGGAAAGTCTCAAAACTGTCATCGGCAGATTTACCTTTCATAGCATTGCATGCAATGTTATATCTAGCTAATATTTATAGATTTACAAAGCGTATTATATGACGCAAGTAATGTCTTGCTGTATTTCACGGGAATCGAACCATGTTCGTGCTAAGCAAAGAGAGGCGCGACTAAACACATATAAACGGAGGTCAAAGATGCACTTAAAATCTAGAACGTGGAATAATTTAAAAAGTTCATATGAAGATTACAGAACCTTATAACGAAGTATTCAAAATTTGATGGAAAAGACCAAATTATAAATAGGTATTTTAAAGAAAAAGTAAACTATTCTCAGGAATTAGAATAAAGAATAACTTACGCAAATATTGTACAGTTGAATCCCATTATCACTTCTTGAATTATTGGAGCCACAACCTCAGCATATATATCTGCCTGCAAGAAGTTTGCATTTAAGTACAAATATAGCAAACATTATTCCGCAGAGATCTCAGGGTGGTAGCAGGACCAGGATTAAAACAGATGAAGCTTAGTTATAGTAAAGTAAAGGATGACTCAATATTCAACATTACTCATATCGTATAACAAACGACAAACATAAGATTATTTTAAAAATCAGTTAAAAAAATTCAATGACAGTCAAATTATAAGTAATAACTTTATTCGAAGGCAAATAGGAATCTTTAGATGAACAGATATTTAAGGGAAATTAAAAGATGCTAAATCAAGCCTACAAAGAAGCAATGTACACCCAAACATTGTGTTTCAAATAAAAAAAAAAGGTATTTTAGACTTTTAATGAAACGTATGATTTATTTCTAACCGTACAGACAATTACATTACCAGTTTAAATATCCCGAGAAAAACAAGATAAAACTATAACATCGTTGTTTTTAAGATTTTTTTCATATAACATTGTAATTTATTCTCTAAATTTAGTTGCATACCGTTATGTTTTCATAAATTAAAGTTTTAACATCGTCGGATGCTAAGTCAATATTTTATGTATCTGAAATTTAAATAAAACACTAAAGGAATGAGCAATATCAGCGTGAGAAATTTTTAATATATTTTCATTAAATTAAAAACTTTCTTTTTCATAACGGGATAGTGAAAATTAGGAGGTTTTGACTGTGGGCTCTTTGAAAGCCCATTTTAATAGATCAAGATAGTTCGCATTGTCTAGACGGGTCTTATAAAGGGCCCGAAATCCCTAACTTTTCACAACATGGATTTCATTCATAAGGAAGTAAATTAACCGAAATTTTGTATCGTCGTCATCAGTATATCCTTTAGTGTATCATGCTGTAAGTTAGAAGTTGATAATATGCAACAAATACGATCAAATAATCTCTCTTTAACATTAATATAAAATGTGAAATTGATTGTTACAATTCATTCGAACTGAAAGACTTTAGCATCGTGCAGATTTGCTTCTAGATTTGTTTTTCTTCTAATGCGGAGGCACTTGTGAGACATTCACCTTTTGTTATTCACCACAGAGTCTTGCTGGATACTTTATTATGGAGTACGATTTAGGTAAGCTAGCACTGCTCCTTATGAAGGGACAATACGGTAACGACCAAGCCGCATTCGGGATTCGAACCCACTGCGTGGCAGTTCACGAAGATTATCATGTGGGTGCTTCTAGACGTACAAAAGACGAAAACACATTTCATTAAACAGCGAGGAAGGGTTTCAGAATTCTAGCTTCATCGTTATTCTTTTACAGCTACTAATACACAAAGCAGAGTATAAGTGAAGCACTTAGACCTCAATGAATTGAAAGTTAGTTTAGTATATAAATATCCCCTTTCACAGTTAATAGATATTACTGACATTATCAAATGCTATTTTTAACACAAAAATACCTGCATCAGAGTCATTTCTTAATTGCTTTTACAATTTTAAAATAAATTACTTGTTTGGCATCTTGTCCAAAGACTTTGTCGAACGAAAAGGATTTTACAGTACATTTGTCCGTTCCAGTATCTCGGACTAAAATTTTATTTACACCAGGATGTACTTCCACGGGCACGGGGAGACTTAGTTCAGACTTCAATAATGGGCTGAAAATAAAATTTACTTTAAATTGCAAATCCTTCAGAAAACACTATTCCAGTGCCTAAAATATTCATAACACGTAAAAATGATAGTAAATAAAAGAAATATTTCCCCTGAATGATCTTAAACAGTCTTAAAGATACTTACCAACATTCATGTCGGTACTAAAAATTAAAACATTGGCATTAAAAACCCTATCCTTACCAAAAAAGTTCAAATCATTCATAAACGAAGTAAAGAGAGCAAAAAGTTATAACTCCATTGTAAAAATATCCTTTAAAGTAAAAAATAGTCACTTGTATAATAACCTACCCAACCCTCCATATAATTAATATATATGTATGTATACTTTTATCGCTGCAAATTGTAGTAGACGATGGACAAAATGATGCAACCGTCTCTTAAGGCTGCTATGTACAAAGAAAAAAAATCGTATTTCCCTTTTCTTCTTGCAGACTCTTGTGGTAGGAGGAGTCCAGTTGACAGTTCTAGAATTCCACCCCCTTAGGATTGACATTTTGAGGGATTGTAATGGCTCTCTATAGGGGGTTAAGCGCTGCCCCCCCCAATTTTTTCTATTTAAAATACATTTTTGTCAACTATTTACAGGTACATAAATTCTGATAATCAAATAAAATTGGTATTGTCAGATAGTCTGAACTATTCTGCAAAGCGCTATAGGATTCATTTTATAAACTTCGTCCACCGAAGGAATTTATGAGCGTTTAAAACACACTATACCAGATTTTTCCCCGAATAATTTAAATTTTAAAATATTAATTGCATATTTTAAAAAAAATTAAAAATGTACACAAATGTAAGATTTCTTTATGACTGAGTACAATTTTTTAAAAAAAATCTTTGAATCCGTGGACAAATTTTCTCCGTAGGTTAACATTGAGGTGAGCGAATCCAATGGGGTTAGTACATAGCAGCCTTAAGAATCCTAACACCGAATAACAGATTTATAGCCCGAAATTTCAACTAAACATGTGCTTCTAGAGGGAGAAATTTACGCCTCATTAAACTTCAGATTAGAAAGCGAATTTTTTGTGGGTTTTTATGAAGTGAATCATTCTCTGAAGAAAGTTTGATGGGTAGTCTAGATTGGTTTTTCAAGATGTTTGGACTGAATAATCTTTTGATGCTTTACAGACGGGGCTTTCTATATCTGATAATATGCTATGTCTGCAAAATCTCAGAGGGGCCAGACCAGACCTTACAGAAGAGTGTACGAAGAGAAATTTTCTGGGGAAAGACTATTGATATGGAAAGCTTAATACAAATTTGTGTGCTGCAACAAAGGAAAGGAAATTTATTAAGTCTAAATTTATTTTGTGGAACAAGTCCTAGCAAGAGGGGGTGAATCATGCAATTTTAAAGTCTTCAAATCATGAGAAAATTTTGTACCACTATTCACGGAAGACGCAAATTATTTGAGGATTGAATTCACAGCAGTTCATCATCCAGCAATATAAATTTACACTTTGAAACTCCTCTCTCCAGCTTACATGCTAGTTAAGTCAAGATGAATAGCCTAATATAAAAGTGAAACCGGTCCATAGCTGCTGGAGATGCTAGAAATGTCTCGAAGAGTATGTATTTAATGAGATGGTTGTATTTCCATCTGCAGTCAGCTTCAAAAGTCATGGTTGATTTCTTATCAAAGCCGACTTTGTGTTATCTCAAACATTGTTTTCTCTTTGATACAAAGAAGCTTTGAAAATCCCTACTCGTGCTTTTAGGTGGCGGCTAACGAAAGTAAACATCGAAAACCAAACATGGTGACATTGGATACAGCTGATGCGTGGCATTGGATACAGCAGATAATTTTTCATATAACTAAATTCGTGCTGAAGAATCATTCCGCAAAACCCAAAAATTTATGCTGTAAATTCTACACTCATTCACCTGTTGGTTATTTAAATATCAAAACATCATTCAAAAATAAGTTTTGCATCTTTTTCCAGTTTATTTATAACGTAGGATTGCGTTCCTTGATAACGGTCCGCGGTAAAGCAAAATTGCAGACGTTAAAACCGTCGCGAGTTATAAATCAAGAGTGGCAGAATATTATTTCTAAAAGGTTTTTTTTATATTCCTTTTTCTCCCTTCATACATAACCAAAATCGATAAATGAGGTGTCATTTTAAAGATTAAGATCTCCGCTTCGTGCGAAATGTTAATTTCGAATTACACAATTTTTCTTCCCCTAGATCAGGGATGTCCAACCCGCGGGCCGCATGCAGCCCAAAGTAAGTTTTAGTGTGGCCCAGAAAGAGCTCTAAGCGAAAAAAATCTCCAGCTTCGGCAATGATGACAGGCGGCCATTACAGATCCCGTTTTGTTCATTCAACAAATCGACAATACATCATTTGAAATATCTTTAATTCTATACAAAATTCCGTTGGAATTTCTAAGTATTAATTTCATCACAAAAAAGAAATGCGAAGTTTTTACACATTTAACATTCCATATTTGTGATATTAAAATTAGTATGCGCAAGAGTAAAGCACGCTAAGAGTCAAATTAGAGCCAAAATATCTGATTAACATTGAGAACACCCTGAGAATTGCTACCACTTCAATTGACCCAGATATTGATGTATTAGTTTCCCAAATTCAATCCCAAATATAACATTAATTTTCTGACTCTTATAGTTATCTTTATAATTATAAAATAAATTTATAATGAAATAAATACGTTAACTATTTATATTTTTTTACTCAAACTATATTTTTCTGTGGCCCAAAATAATTAGTCTTCCGTCAATGTGGCCCAAGGAAGCTAAAAGTTTGGACACCCCTGCCCTAGATGATGAAGCAAGTGGTGTAGCGATCTGCCGAAATCTGAAAAGCATAGTCGATTGTACGCCCATTCATTTCACACAAAACCCTCGAAGAAAAATAGAAGATTCGGGAGCTGGGGATATTTGTATGGTAAATATCACAATAAATGGACAATGGTGTTTAATACTGGCATCCGTATATATACACCCAACAGTAAATTCAGCAGATCTAAAATTATTTCTGTTTAGTGCGCTCATGAAATATTCCGAATCAAGTTTACTTATAGATGAAGAGTTTGATATTGATGCCAATGTGCTGATCAACATGATGGGCGATTTTAATATACACGCAAAATACAACGAAAAGCATTTGATTTCCTGAAACATCACTTTAAATGTAGTTCCGTCCAACTATCAGAGTACACTGGGAAACTCATTGGCTTGACATTTACACGACACATTACCCCCAATTTTCTGACATATGCAACTTATTTTTCTTACCATCGACCTAATCTGCATAGGGTTATCGCTCATCCTTCTCTTCGTATGTAGGAATTTTATCGAAAAAAAAAGTAAGCAGCGATAAGTAATCCTACGTTAATAACCCGCGGTAGTTTCGTTAGAAGAGACTACCAAGTTTTTTTTTTGTAACAATTGCATTCTAAGAATTGTATTGTAAGTACTTTTTCATTTTTAGAGAATTTATAAAATTTTCCCACTGGGCGAAAAATATAAAGTATTAAAAGCAGGCCCGCCCGCCATAGCTAATGGTTAAAATTTTATAAAATGCTTAGCGTAAATGAATATGTCGGGGGTTTTAAACATTAAATATCTGCTACAGAGGGCATGTAGATAGTACTTTCATTTATCATAAATAACCTTTAGAATACTGCTGAAAACAGTATAAAATATAAAGAAATCTTGAAAAAAATTTTGTTTAACATCCCATTAACGATATTGCAACTTGGAGGGAAAAAACTACAGTGATCTTCCAGAAGACACTCTGTGGGGCCACGATCTATAGGTTGGGATCTCAGGTACTATTTGCACACGAAAGACCTTGCTATTTATAATTTAGTGGTGGTCGAAATCATTAAAAGGGGCCCATTTTGATTTTTTCCATGTTATGTACGCTGTAAATAACATTCAGTTTCTACAGATGTTTTGTCATTCCTAGTGTATTGAGTCAGTCTTTGGAGATAATAGTTCACGATATACTTCACGCTGTATATAATGATTTGAACTTATAATAAAAAGAATTTTTTTTGTTCATTCATTTCTTCAGAACATGACTAAAAAGGTTTTTGTTCTCCCAATCTTAGTTTATTTATTCGAAAATGTAATGAGTTTGGCCTTCACGAAAAATGTGTAGTCCTGTTTCTCCGACTTACCCTATAGTTTCTGCATTTGTCCGTAATGTTCTACCATCCTCTCAAAATATCAAGGATGTTTATTACATATTGTAGAAAATTACAAATCAAATAAATACTGCACTTATGGTTAGCAATTGGCAGATCATAGAAAAGTGCAAGTTGAAACATTCCTTTTAATTTAAGATAACCAAATTGGGATATAATATTAGAAAATAATGGATCAATCAACTATTAAAAATTTGGGAATGTTCAATCTAAAACGTACATGCTGATTTTTAGCCTCATATTACTAAGACCGCTTTGAGGAAGTTATTTCACGGATGTATCGAATTAGTCTCAAGATAGAAATCATTAAGAGTTGGAATTAAGATTTCAGAAACTGAAAAGTCGTTGAAAGACCGCAGCGTCAGCAAAAATCACCAGGAGAGAAAATAGCCTTTATCATTGACTCTCTTAAATTGCGTGTGGAATGAAGGAAAAATTCAAATTTTATATATACGTCCCTCCCCCTAAGTTCTAGGATAATTTACACTGTCTTTAAACTCATACACTCTTTTAAACTCATTATCACTCATTATCACTCTTTTAAACTCATATTATAACAATTTTTTTTTTACCTGGAAATAGTTTCATTTCAAAATCAGCAATTCAAGCAAGATCTTGCAAATAAAAGTGTCATCTACAGAGCACCGACAGTTTTAAACTGAGGTAAGTAACTACATATTTAACCTGAGCATATATTTAGTGACAGCCAGTCGATAAACATATTGAAGAAAATCATTTTACCACATTCATTTTGTACTCCAATCAAACAGCGTACAAATCCCTTATATCAACAAACTTTGGGTTACTCTTGACAAAGCAAATGGTGTTCACCACGAATTAAAATCCATATCTGGATCGTGTTAACATCGTGTCTCAAGCTATGCGTATCATTTTCCGGCTATGTCGCACTTTCTTTCGTCATTGGGATAAAGGGAAAGAAGACAAATGAGTCGAGTAGAATCAAAACTAGCAATCCCCATTTTGTTTTCTTTTCAAATTGAGTTATGAACACTTTCTTACAGTATTTATCAGTCGAAAACTTTTTTAGAAAATGGCTTGCTAAAAAATTTTTCAATTTTTTAAAACGTTATTTCAAATTTATATCATCAAAAATACATGATATAGTTCTTTGCCCTTAATGGAGATTGCTAGTTTTGATCCCTGACCAAATAAATGTTCGAATCATTGTTACATATAATATATGATATTTAACTTTTTTTTGTTAAAGCCGTTCACCGAAACTCCCCCCCCCCAAACAATGCTGAGTTGTTCGTTGCACAATGCAGTTTTCTTTAGATGGGTGCATTTTCCTTACAAGTGGCTGGTCATATTCGCCTTTTAGGCCTGTAGCGGCCTTGTGATACAGCGCGCTGGCTTCCGGTGTTGAGGGTGCTCGGATCGAACCCCGTCGTCGCGCCCCTAAAATGCCTCCGTTTATTTCGTCCCTTCATAGGGGGTAATGCTGGTCTGCCTATATGGTGCCCCCTTAATAAAATGCCCATCAAAACTGTGGTGTATTATAGGCAAATGTCTTCACAAGTGCCTCCGCATTGGTTTAAAAAAAAAAAAAATCGCATTTTCGTGAGAAAAATTAATCGAAACTAAAAAAAAATTTGCCCTTCTCATTCAGAAGTACCTTGATATATAAAAATAAGAAAAACTGGTTAATTGTAACATACAAGAGCAAATAGTCATTTCGAAATTAATTTTACTTGCCATATTATTAACAGTTATAGATGGACTATCAAGACTCCATGTATTATAGGGTGGTTCACTCGAAAGAAGCCCCGAATATTCTGTAATAATCCTCACTAGGAGGAAAGAAGGTACGATGTGCTCCCCAGTACAGATATGGTTCTCGGAGGAGGTGGGGTCCCATTTGTCGGATTATGCAAAACACCCACACATAGGTCGCTGAAAATCCCTTTGTCACTCACCAAACACTAGTCCATGATCAAAAATGAGAGATGTTCCGGTTGCGCATCGCAAGCCCCATTATTTCCGACATCACAGTGAACACCAATGTGTACCTGGACATTTTTGAACAGTTCAGGAATCAACTACTTACCTTCATTTCTTTGACATTAATAAATGAGGAGAAAGACATTTCTGACAAAACTTCGTAAAAAGTTCAAACACATCCCATTCTTGGCTTCTCGCCATAATTACGGAAACAGATTAGCTTAGCGGAATAAAATGTCTGAGTAATGATTGAGCTCAGTGTTAAAAAATTTATTTCTCTAGAGAAATGAAGGGCCTAACTGGTGCTTAACACTAATGGGATGATTCAAGGACGACAGACGAGGTAGCTTTTCTGTTACTTAAATATTCATTACTGCTATTTCATTCACCTCAAAAGGATGGGTCGATAAAGTTCGAAAGTAGATACATAAGATGCTATTGTGTTAAAATTCTAGATATAAGAAATATCCTTGGGGGGGGGGGGGGGAAGGTTATACAATTAAAAAATGCCCTTTATTTTCTTCGCTTGAAATATATTATAGAATTGTTAGATTGAATTAAACAGCAAACTGCATGCTTCTACAATGATTGCATTCTCAAATGCTACATTTTCATGCTGTGCGATGTGTTTGTACCCATCTGTACTTAGTTTATTTAACTCGAAATAGAATTTATTTTATAATTTGCCATCTTCAAAAGAATGTCAAAAATTTCTCGCAAGGGAGAACCTGTATGAAATTATGTACAGAGTTCCTCTGTTCTATTTCCATGAAACTAAAATTTTCAACATTAGATTAAAATTCATAATTAGAGTAAAATTTTTGAAAATATTTTCCCCTAAAAGCAAAAATTATAAAACCCAATGACCCTAATTTTTAAACCTTTTTCAATGTACATAAGTGGGAAAACTTTATGAAACAGAGCTGTTGCTTCAGCAAATATGTAAAAAAACAAGCATAATAGTACTTTTTAATTTTATATTTTAAGAGAATTTCAAAAAAAGTATTTTCTAAATACATAATGATCTTTATATAAATATGTCAGAAAAAATAACAGTTACAAAATACATGTAAAAAAAATGTATGTCGTACCCTCTTGATTGAAAAACAACATAATCGCAAAGTTTAATAGACTAGAAAAATTTTAAAACTTTTTAATTCCCGTCTTAATATTTCTGCAATGCTTATTATCGTAATAAAAGTCGTCAACTAAAAATTAGCCTGCCTGACTAAAATGTAATGAATTCACCCTAAGAATGAAATGTCATTCGACTGTGTAGAAAATAATGTTTAAAATACTTTCCAAGTTATGAATTAATTCATTTTTTTACGATTTCTCCACCGCAAGCCATTTTTTGCGGACTTTATTTTTATTGCTGTGGCAAAACACGACTAGAGAATCAAACTCTACGAGATATACTATTTATAATGAGGCTTAGAAAATTTATTACTCTCTTAGTGGATTTCCTGCACGCCTTTTCTCATGACTAAATGGTATAAAAGCTTTAGATTATTCAATAAATATCGATGATTTTTGTAATATCACTTATTTAAACTTTTAACCGAACATAAGAGTCAGAACTTATTTCATTGAAGATATACACTAATAACAGGTCCTAAAATGAATGGTTTACGAAAATATAACGCCTTTTATGAGCCAATAGTTTGCTTCATGAATTTTATACATATTGGGTGAAGGATGTAATGACAAAACAAACCTATTCAATAACCTTATATACAGTTTTATTTCTAACTGTTTCAAAAGGGCTGCTATTTATTAATAGCATTGTAATCTACGTAAAATTACACGAACTCTAAAAAGTTAATTTCGTAGTAAATTATTACCTGATATTACTTTTAAAAACACCAAAAGGTATACAAGTATTAAAAATTAATGATTTATCCCTTCATTAAGTCAATAGTTGCATTCTCATTGTGGTTTTGTATATTTCCAGCTCAGAAAAAAAATTATTTAATCGCCTAAGATGCATTTAATTTGCCAATTTACGGGGAGTTAAAGATGCTAATGCAGGGTTACTCAAACAGCGGCCTACCGAGCCTTTATGTACAGCCGGATACGCTCACACTCATAATTAGGCAGGTGATTTTGCAAACAGTTTTGAAAACTTGTGCCTGAAAAAATACAAAACTGGACAAATGTACCACCTGCTGCTCACGTTGTTCACATCAACGTATCTTTGATAATCATCCAATTCCAAAATGAAATACGAAAAGCATTTATATAATAATCGATTTACTGTTTCTTACCTTGAGGACGTATAGAGAGTAGTATGTAACAAGTATAAACCTGATTTGCCTAAAATTTTCAAAAGTTTGTCTCAACATAAAATCCCTCACCTTTAAATAAACATTTGAATACATTTAAGTTTTGAGTTTTATTTTTTCATTATTATATTATGGGGTATTGTTGTTGCTAATGCCCCCTGGTTGTAGGTACCATTCAGCAGGTACTAATAGGCTATTGGGCTGAAAGGGGCGGCTCCTATTTTAAATTAGCACCACAAGGGTCGGAGTCCGACTTGGCTAAATGACCACTCCCGTAATTTTGAACAGAGTCAAGTGAGGAGATGGGAAGGATTTACCTCTGGAGGTTACCCCGCACCTCCAGAGGTAAATTTGAGAACTTGGAGGGCATTGCAGCTACGACCTATTTTACGTGCCCCTGCCACCATTAGTGAACACGGTGGCGGATTTGCAGCGACGAGCATTGAACCAGGGACGTTCAAATCACTGGCCCACTGCTCTTTCCAACTGGGCCACCGCGCCCATGGGGTATTATAGCATGGGGCCCATGCGTAAGATTTCAAACATATGCAAGAGGCCCGACAGAAAAAAATGTTGAGTATGACTGTGCTAATGGCACGTAATTTCTAAACTCATCTCAGTTCCTTTGTCAGGTTATTAAAGAAATATGCAAAATTGATTTCACCAAAATGTATTCAAATCTTTTGCAACTGATTTTTAAGGAGAATGAAAAATTTGTTCTTAAATTTTTGGTTTAGTCTCACCATAAACAGTTATCTTCAGAAACACTCATTCTTTAGGTGCATTTAATTTTATTCTTAGCTTTTAATATGCTGTATAATTTACTTTTGTCCAGCATGTACTTGTTTTCAAATATGTATCCATCACATAGATGGACAATTTTTTTGAAACCAAAAAGTTTTGCGATTATGCAACGTTACCAGTGTTAATTATTGAAGGATTACACGTGAAAGAAACTAGATTTTGGTCAGACAAGTGTCAGTCCTCTACAATAAACCTAAAAGATTTTAAAGTCAATTGTGGGGACAAAGTTTCAGTATCAAAATTTATTTCTAATCATGGCTCTGCAACACGAAGATTCAGATATTTCCGACATTAGATTTCCAATGAAAATCAGAAACTCAATAATTAAAAAAAAAAAATCATCAATTGTTTATTTAAAGGCCATTTCGATGGAAAACATTAACCAACATTCAAATAGCAACAGGACTAAAATCCATTTACATGTAATTAGTACTAACATTGCAGTTTGAGTAACAAAGAAAAGAGTATTTCATTTACTTTTCTCAGTTTTTATGGCCTTGACAAAGCACGCAAAATTTGTGTTTCCTCAACTGTCACGACATATTATTACCATGCGTACTGTATTGCTTTATTTCATTTAAGAATTCCAGGGCTGTTTCCATTTCTAAATCTTAAAACCAAGGTTTGGAAAATTTCAAACTAGCTAATTTTACTCCAAAAATATGAAACGGAATTATTCGTCCCCCATGGTGAAATAATTATTGCTTTTAGTTATTTTTGCACTTTTTGCCATGCCTCTATTTCTTTAGGAAGGGAAGATAACTTGACCGAAATATTAACTAGGTTTTGATTTGATTTATGCATGTCATCTCTTCAGTAGTAACATCATGATTAGAATTTTAGCTGAGGATAAAAATGCACGTAGGTATCTCACAACCAAACAATTGTAAAATATTTAAAGACCAACATTCCAACTGTTTTGCAGACGTACATGGTGTAACTACAGTAGTTGATGAAATAGTCCCATTTAAACTGAAAATATTAAAACCTACATTATTAGTTTTACTAAAACTTAAAATAGTGTGTGAAACATTTTAATTATTTTTCTTTAAATTTTATTTTTCCCTTGGTTACCTATGATAAGAGTACTTCTAAGTACACTGGCTATGTTGTTACACAAACATAGATTAACAACTTATTTCAATTCGTTTAAAAAACTGCTACTGGGAAACCCAGAATATATTCTCTAATAAAACTTGATGCAAAAATCGGTTATACTCGTACATTACTTAAATAGTAGCTGTAATTAATCTTATAATTATGAAAATTCAATATGTTATTTAAGCATTATAGAAAGTTGCTATACACGAATATTAAGATTTAAGTTTTTTTAATGTTCTATTTTATTCAAATTTACTTGGCTGAAAAATATACAGCATGTGGTTAGAGCGTGGACACATTTTAGTCAATTTTTTAGTACTTTAGAGACAGCACTTTAACCCTTGATAAAAATTTAGATCCCCAAAACTAGTGTGCGTACGAACTAAACAATGGAAAATATTCAAGAATAGATACACAAGTAAAGCAAAATACTGGGTAATAGAAAATATTAAAAAGACCACAGGTTTTACTACACGCATCACTATATGTTTTAGTTTGCCACGTGCGTACGTGTACTATGAACTGGAAAATCATTGCTTTCATAAAATTCCAGTAATTTTCACTTTCCTATATCACTTACACGTGATTTTTTTCAGAGAAGTTCACTCAAAACATTTCATTCACGAAAAGAAGGAATGAACCACAAAATCTTGCTTTGCGAGGGAAAATGAAGGATGGACAATTGCCAAACTTTCCCGCACTGAAGTTAAGCTGCATTTTTTCAGAATCCTTAATAAAGCCCCTCATTGTAATGGCAGTGAATTACATTTCCGTAATTAGCATGCACCACTTATAAGTGTCTGCGGCTATACATATAAAATATGGAAGAAAAAAAGAAATGCTTGACGAAATAGTCATAACTTGGATTTTTATTATTCATTACGCTAGTTTGACTTTTAACACACACATTCAAAGATTTATTCATGAACTTTATACAAACTAAATTTATGCGTTAGTTTTATTCACACATTAAGCGAAAGTTTTTAACCCTTCAGAGAAAAAGTTTGATCCTTGTAATTATACTAGTAAAAAGAGATTCTGACATTGATCAAAATTTATGGAGAATTAAATTGCTTGTTAAACTTTTAGTTTAATACAGCATGCCCAAATTACCGTTTTATTATTTACCATGAATTATTAAAATAACAATTGACTTCTTTAGTTCCAATACACATCATTAAGTTTTGTAAATAATTGAAAATTTGGAAATTTAACATTTTGAAAAGTAACTGTCGCCTATAGCATCTAATAAACTTAAATCGGTAATGTTCAATTTTTATTGAAATCAACACAAATTCTTACCGACAGCGGACGAAAACTTGAATATGTTCTTTTGGCTGTTTCTTAAGATGTGCACTCATAGTTCGAGATATGAGCAATCGTATTTCGTCACAAAATTAGTTAACATTCAAGCGGAGAAGCATCTGTTTACCCAAGAACTGCATTTATATAGAGTACGTTTCCACTTGCAAAGATTCACTGTGCCACTACTTGGAACCAGTTTCGTTGCATATGGCTATATGGGCAACTGACGTCACCGGGAGGCTGGTTGGTTGGTTGGTTTAGGGAACCCTGAAGTCAATTTTTGCCACATATGGGTTAGACAGATCAACACGTTCATTCAAGCAATTAGATTCGCTGATTTGTAAAAATTTGTAGCATTCTAATTTATCAATGGACAGGACGGTTTAAGAGGACATTCAAATCTTTTTCTGACATCTTATACTAGATCTTTGTGATCAAAAAAGCATTTTATGTGATAAGTTTGTAATAAATAAAAAATTTTCTATCATTCAATGAAATCGGTTAAATATAATTTTATTTTGCACCGCATTTACACAGTCGCGATAGCGGCGAGTCGAATTGCGGGGAGCGAATGTATAAACGGTGTTCTCACCGTTTCTCCTCGCCAATCGTGGCGCTCGCTTCGGGAGCGGTTTTTTAGCACGAGTCAAAGGGGCGAATGACGCCGAATGTCAGACGACTGGCTGACGCAAGCACAAATGGCAGCAAGAGGCGCGAATGTGAGAACGGTCATTCGAGTCAATGCAGGAGCGTGACTAATGTCTCACGAATGTCTTGCAGGTGGCGCGAACGCAAATGTGTAAATGCAGCATGACAACCGGAACAAAACACTAAGTAAATTATAAATTTGCTTTTGCGGTTCTTCTGAGCATCCAATTAGAAATAAGTGTATCTAAGTGTATCTTATCCAAGGACAGATTTCTTGAGAAATGCACTCTTTAATGTACAGTTAATTATTCAAGATTAGTGCTCATTGTCTGACAGTGCGATTTTTGAAGAAAAATGTTAGTATTGTTCATTTTAATAGCAATAAGGCATGGACTTCGGGCCTGTTCACATAGGAGTCCGTTGCGTAGCTTTAAAGGAAAGATGACGTTGAGACGAAAAGAAACTAATCATAGGCGTTAAAAATTTCGTTGCTAATCGTTTGGAGGTTTGTCATTGGTTAAATATATTTCAATACTTTAACGGACTCCTATGGGAATAGGCCCTTCCATCCACAGAATGGTATTCAACCTGTGCAGATTGTGTGCGCTCACTTGAAAGTGGCGAACTTGATAGATGTTTAGAATAAGCTTTTGACATAAAAACACCCACTCTCTAATTGGCCTTTAAAAATGACGTCAAAACTGAAAAAATATGATTATTTCCTTAGATCAGAACCTCACACTTAATTGTTACTAAATCTCAAGCATATAATTACTAATTTAAGGCTTCTTCACGGGTAAGATTCAGCATAAAACACCTAGAAAAGGAAGTAAACGACATAAATATCATCTTAAAGGACACTACAAATTGTTCACTTAGAAAGCAAGTAACTTTTACAAAATGGAAGAATCCAGCCGCTTGTATATTTGCTAGTCGCGAAGTCAGAAGCCCAAGTCTAATACTGATGTGAACATTAACAGACGGTGAAATTCAGAATACTGTACTGAGACATTGACCATCTTAGAAAAGATACTGGTCATCTTAGTAATTATTTATCTGAGTTGATTTATAGTTAAAAAGTAATGAACCTTCATGTAAAACCATGTTAAAAATACTACCTGAGTTTTAAACGAATTCATCTTAAATTATCTACTCGACCTCTTACTTTAAATCCATTTAACGGTTGGCCATGTTGATGCAAAGAGCAAAATCAATTTAATATCATAACCAATTTTCTTTCGCTGTATATTAATATATCAGGGGCAGAGTAATGACTATGGATGAACCTTTGATTCTATGCAGCTTCTAAAGTGATGACATCTGTCACTAAGTGTGCTATATTCAATCATATACTGTTTAACTTTAACCTATTACTCTATTTCAGGCGTCTCTATTTCGAACATCGCCATGTTGCATCAAGCTATTAATCACTAATACCCTAGACAATATCATATTATATCCAAAAGCTTTTATTGATAATTAGATTCCTGATTCTACGGGGCATACATATTGACTGAATGCTGCATTATGTGTTACATATATTCCCACCTACTGGGCACGTAATTGTGCTTAGGTAAGTAAGAAAAATTAAAAAATTAAGGAAAGATTATATTTTTCTTTAACTGCAATACAACTATTTCCACAAAAATATTATGCCCGACCCCTTTCTTTTGAGCCTAATTCATTAATGGTACTCGATATCGTTTGAAAAGTATAGGGCAAAAAAGTCAAAAAATTAACTTGAAAATGTAATTAAAGGGCAAAAAAGGAAAAGAATTGACGCGTGATCAATTATCGAAAGTGCTATGCTTTGTATCGAAAGAGCTTTGTCATAAAAAAAGACCTTTCATAGTTGTATTTGACCATGAACGTAATGAAATGTCGTTTTTCTAAAATCTGCTATCTTTTATGTAATGTGAGGGGGAAAATGGATAATATTTCATTCTTTGTATCTTTATGTACGTGATAAATAGCATAATGATGACCTGTAATATTTCACATTTATTTAGTCGAAAGCTGCTGCATGTTTGGGGCGAATTTATCTTTTTTCTCTCAACGAATTTTATTTTAATACTCCCAAAAAATAAACCTTAAATATCTTTTCTTCTTTTTTTAAAAAAAATATAGATAGAAATTGTGGAAATTAATCAAACCTGTTGGAAAGAAGATACATTTCTCCAGAACTTTTAACGGATTTCAATTGTAAATATTGAGTATTTTTATGTTCATACTAGTTGAAAACCCGCACTTCGCTAAGGAGTACATTCAAATTAAATACAACGGTCAATATATGCAACTAATTCCAATATATATATATATATATATATATATATATATATATATATATATATATATATATATATATATATATGTGATAATAATCACATTTGGGAAATTTAGATGCAGTCGGGCACGAGGAGTGAATCATCTAGTAAATCGCTGCGCACAAATTGGAGAGATGCAGTCGGGCTGAGTGTGGTTCAGGAAAACACTTTTATTCATTTAGGAGATAAACACATGGATCCAGAGAAGGGAACACAGATTTTAGACGATATCCAGTAAATCACTTTTATTCAATCAGAAGGATCGCGAAGGTTGCAGCGGCCACATGATTTGTCCGGCGCCTTTGCCAGGACGGGACGCCGATTACATACAGGCGCGGACCGCAGGTCCGACAGTTACAAGAGTTAGAAACGAAGAGCGAGCGGACAGCATGTCCGATAGCGACAAGAGTTAGCAACGAAGAGAGGGAAAAGTCTTGCGTTCATGCAATATTAAATGGGTGTTTTTTACATTCGTGGAGTTCACGTGTCCACTTAAGTTTCCCGGGGACTGATAAATTCCGCGCTTGCTAGAGCTGAGACCTATGGCCTGTGCATAGGATAAGTGGCCCATAAAGTTCTTGTAAAGTGGGTTTTTGACGTTAAAAAGACATAATTTCAGAGTGTTTCGAGGGCTCTTCAAGAATTTTGACATTATACGGACATTCGGAATCTCATAAACTTTCGAACACTCATATCTGGGAATGTTATTGAGTTCCGACTTCACATGCCTGCTTAATGATCTGCAGGGCTGCGATAAATTGTACTTACTTTACTTTTAGGTCGCAAATTTTGGAAAAGGGGTCGTGCTTTATTAAAAAGAGAATTTAGAATATGTTTTAAAGTAAAGTAATTTAGGACGTCGCGTTTTCTTGTTACATTTCCCCCCCATCGAAATAAGAAAAGTTCTTGCTGAAAGGAAGACTTTTCCGTTGACATAAAAGTTTACAAAATTTTAAGTACACTGTATGCATCAAAGGTAAACACACATTATATCATTTACAGAATAAGAATCGCCATGTTCGAATTCAATTTCAATATTTCATACTAATTGCAATAATTTAATTTCAATATTCAATATTCACTATCCAAAACAATATTATATCCACAAAAATAATAACCTCTAAAATAATAAGTCAAATAAATGTACTAAATTCTTTCTTAATATTTATCATATTTAATTTCTTATATAAACACTTTAACTTTCATAAATAACACGATATTTTTATTTTATCTTACTACTAGCATTTTGGTATGAATCCTCCTGTTATATAACCTCTTACCTCTTAAACATACCTCTCTTTTTATCATATATGAAGCATTACTTTTCTATTTATTTCTCTTTTATCATTTTGGGAATTTTCTGGAATGGGCACTTCCTCTATAGCAGACGGATGTTACTATTCAACCGTGGCATAGGGACGCTTATGTAGATTATAGAAGAAACTCCGTTTCTAGTTAATAGATAAACTGTTTCTTGAAATTTCTACTGTACCAGAAAATCTCCTGAAAAACATTTTATTCTCCTACCTTTATTTAACCTTCAACTACATATTATACCCACGAGGATTCGGAACCACATACCTTTTTCAATTTACCATGTAAGAAAGTACAATGTTTAGGTAACTTGTGAAGAATACTAAGTTAGCAATGTTTGTACTGTAATACTTCAGTAACATAAAACAATTTTTTAAACACTTATAATTTCTTAAAATATATTGCAAATTGTTTACATAAATTGAAAAATATTTTTGTGGATAAATTTAAAATTTAACTATTCATTATTTTAATTAATTTTTATTCATCTCTTTCCGCATCCATATCTTACCCGAAATTTAGAAACCGAAACCTATCTTCTTATTCTTACATCATGGGAAGGAGAGAGAAAACAAAAAAAAAATCTAATGATCAAAACATCAAAATAAAGCTTCAGCTTCCACGCGGTTTGAGTACATCCAAACGATGAGGACTAAATTTATTGCTCTCCTTTCGGGGGGAATAGTTACCTTTGACCCCTCATATGTTGATAGCACAGCGGGGTACGGTAAATCTGAAAGGTGACCTACTTTTTCATTCCTCTCTTTCACATAGAGGGTTTTTAAGCTATACGCGAAGAAGATACTTTTTACTGATTTGTAAAAAGATAAAACTGATATGGAATTTATTAAGCAAAACATGATTAAATTAGATTAAAAATTTATCAAATTGTCATTTGATTATCAAGATTATTAAGAATACAATATTTAAACATTAAATGCAATTTTACCTAAATTTTATACACTTAAAAAATAAATTTAATTTATACTTTAACAAAATTCTATTTCACCACTTAATCATGAAGAACACATATGAAAAAAGTAATTTGATATACAATTTGTCTTACCTTTAATTTCTGTTCATTTATTTATTTATTTATTTATTTATTATTACCATTATTTTTTTTTCTCGTCGGCGTAAATTAATTTTAATTTTGTCTCTTAACAGATGATTACAAATATTTTAACAAGGCAAAAGTTCTTGGGAATGAACTGTTGCTGGCGGAAGTTGCTGGCGTATTTCTTCTTATTGCAGCACAACACATGCCAATGTGCAACACAAGCCGTATATATGAACACCACATTGCACAACATAATTTAGTAGCAGAATTTTCACGATCTTGAGAAGGATTCAAAAACACACTGTGGCGTTGTGGGAAGGTAAATAAAACAGGATAATTTTATACTGTAGATTTTACCACACTGAAGATAGAAGAAACGTGTAAATACTGAGTTGAGCACACAGATTGATAAAAGGGTGGATCCGTTGAGATGAAGAAGTAGACATCGCATAAATTTCTTGTACGAAGTATCATTGGAAGATTCGGAAAAAGCTTTGGAAATTCTTGTATGGAATTAAACACTTAAAAATTTTCTTTTTATGAAAGATATCCGCTGAGGATTCCACGACAGGTATAAATCCTGTCGACTTTATAAATGTGATAATAATCACATTTGGGAAATTTAGATGCAGTCGGGCACGAGGAGTGAATCATCTAGTAAATCGCTGCGCACAAATTGGAGAGATGCAGTCGGGCTGAGTGTGGTTCAGGAAAACACTTTTATTCATTTAGGAGATAAACACATGGATCCAGAGAAGGGAACACAGATTTTAGACGATATCCAGTAAATCACTTTTATTCAATCAGAAGGATCGCGAAGGTTGCAGCGGCCACATGATTTGTCCGGCGCCTTTGCCAGGACGGGACGCCGATTACATACAGGCGCGGACCGCAGGTCCGACAGTTACAAGAGTTAGAAACGAAGAGCGAGCGGACAGCATGTCCGATAGCGACAAGAGTTAGCAACGAAGAGAGGGAAAAGTCTTGCGTTCATGCAATATTAAATGGGTGTTTTTTACATTCGTGGAGTTCACGTGTCCACTTAAGTTTCCCGGGGACTGATAAATTCCGCGCTTGCTAGAGCTGAGACCTATGGCCTGTGCATAGGATAAGTGGCCCATAAAGTTCTTGTAAAGTGGGTTTTTGACGTTAAAAAGACATAATTTCAGAGTGTTTCGAGGGCTCTTCAAGAATTTTGACATTATACGGACATTCGGAATCTCATAAACTTTCGAACACTCATATCTGGGAATGTTATTGAGTTCCGACTTCACATGCCTGCTTAATGATCTGCAGGGCTGCGATAAATTGTACTTACTTTACTTTTAGGTCGCAAATTTTGGAAAAGGGGTCGTGCTTTATTAAAAAGAGAATTTAGAATATGTTTTAAAGTAAAGTAATTTAGGACGTCGCGTTTTCTTGTTACATATATATATATATATATATATACACTGCTGGCCACTGTAAATGCAACACCCTGAAGGAAACATGCAAATAACATGAAATTTACAACATGCATTAGCGGAGGTGAGATATGCAAATGATTAGAATTTCAGCGCAGACGCACATCACGCGCGCCTGTGGCGCCACTTCAAAGCGCTATTTAAGGCTTGGAGATTTCGACGATTTCAAGTTCGGCAATTATGTTTTTCTTGACGTTTTTTCAAAAAAACGATCAATTATCCCTCGTCGAAAACAGCGATCATCTTTTGATCAAGTATCCGAGTTCGACAGAGGAAGGATAGTGGCCTACCGAGATTGTGGATTATCTTTCAGGGAAATCGGTAGTCGTGTTGGACGAAACCAAACAACTGTAATGCGGATATGTGATCGTTGGATGCAGGAGGGTACGACGGACCGGCGTGTTCGATCGCATCCACCTCAGCGCACCACTTCACGGGATGACAGGCAAATTGTGCGCATGGCAGTAACGGATCGCTCAGTCACATCACGAACCATAGCACAGCACATGCAGTCTGTAACGCATCATCCAGTGTCTGCGCGTATCATTCGACGCCGTTTACAGCAGAGTGGTCTGTCCGCAAGACGTCCATTGCTTTGTCTACCCTTGACGCAGAACCACAGACGTCTCCGCCGCCAATGGTGCGATGACAGAAGGATGTGGACGGCAGAATGGAATGAAATTGTCTTTACTGACGAGTCACGCTTCTGTCTGCAACACCACGATGGTCGCATTCGAGTCTGGAGACACCGTGAAGAGAGGATGCTGAACAGCTGCGTTATGCACCGCCACACTGGTCCTGCACCGGGTATTATGGTATGAGGCGGTATTGGATATCACTCTCGCACACCTCTAGTACGCATTGCCGGTACTTTAAACAGCCAGCGCTACATCTCCGAGGTGTTGGAGCCAGTTGTCCTTCCTTACCTTCAGGGCTTGCCCACAGCCATATTTCAACAGGATAATGCACAACCACACGTGGCACGCATTGTCCAACGGTTCTTCGTCAATCGCCATATTGAATTGCTTCCCTGGCCACCTCGCTCTCCGGATCTTTCGCCGATAGAAAACATGTGGTCCATGGTTGCTCTACGATTGACCCAGATTCCATCCCCAGCTGCCACAGCAGATCAACTTTGGCAACTTGTGGAAGCTGCTTGGTCTGCTGTACCCCAAGAACTCATCCAATGTCTCTTTGAATCAATGCCGAGGCGTGTGGCAGCGGTGATCTCCAACAATGGCGGCTACTCTGGCTACTTATTTTAGCAGGAACCACACTTCACAGAAGTCTGTAAATTTAATCATTTGATACTTGGTCAACATGTTATCTACAAAATAAATTTTGTTGTGATATCTCTTGTCTTTGCAATTTGGGTGGCCAGCAGTGTATATATATATATATATAATAAATACGACGATCAATGTATAGAATTGATGTAAAAAAACAAAAAAATATAGTTATAAAAAAATCGGAACGGATATTTTTATAGACAAAATAATGTGGAAGAAAATATTCAAATTAAATCTAATAGAATACTAAAGAATATAGTACTTTTAATATAGTACAGTTTGAGGAATATGTCTTTTACTGTATTTTAATATGTCCAATCGTCTGCTGCATTAGCAAGGAAAAAAATATTTTTTTTGTCTACTTAGTTGTTATGCACGTGACGATAAATTTATTTAAAGTACCAGAAAAAGAAATCACGTGATCAGCATTTAATAAATTAAATTCTAAAAATTAATCTTTAAAAATTCACCAAAAATCAGAAAGTGAAGGTAAAGATTCGAAAAAGATTTCATTTTAAAGGAATTTTTATGATCTTTCTTGTGATATAAATTTTATAACCCTCAAATTATTATTTTACATGCAAACTCAAAAAAAGTTCCTAAAACAGCTTAAAAATTTAATTAAAAAAAATCTAAGAAGAATTTTTCAAAAATCTTTCTTAGTGCACCCAAGAAGAATCGCCATGCAAAATTTCAGCTCTTTAGGTCCAGCGGTTTGGTCTGTGCGTTGTATGTCAGTGAGTCAGTTACGGAACTGTTTTATATATATAGATTATTGGCCCTACCCACAAGTTATACGAATATCATCATATTTGCATATGAATGTCCCTTACATTATCTTAGAAGTGCAACATAATGTTCATTGAGGTTTTCTCTGGTATCGTTCCCTGGTGTAATCGTCAACACACCTGTTCATGAGCAGGAGGTTTGGTTTGGTTTGGAGCGCTACAGTCAACTTTTGCTACACGAAGACTAATGAGACCGGAATTTACTGGTTAAAGCCGATTCCAAACGTCTACAAACGTCAGTGCCAAGAGAAAGATTCGAAGCGAATGCCACAGATCTAGCCATTCTCATGAGCAGGAGGAGTGGATTTAGTTCCCGAACGAGTCTAGTTTTTCAAAGATTAAATAAAGACCGTGTGTAGTGTGTTGGGATCAGACTGAATCGTAATGTGACTATTAAAAAAAGCACAAAACTTTTCCTAATTTTTTCTCAATAAATCTGAAAAAGGAAATGCGACATATTATGAAATTATGTTTGAAAACATTTTAAAGGGTTCATCTTATGGTCTTTTTTCCATACATAATCAGCAACAGATTTGGTTCTGTTTGAGATAACGAAAAGTATATCTTGAATGTTGATTCAACAGAAATTATTCGGGGATTAATTTGAGAGCAAACAATATTATCTACAGCAGTAGAACTAAACACGAACTCATTTTAATTATTTATTTTTTAACAAGCTCAATATTTCCTTCAGTAACAGAATAATTCGTTATATGAGTACTAGACACGAACACCCTTTAATTCTTTAATATTTAAACCCCTCTCATGTGCGTATGGAATCAAGTCCAGATTAATGCACCTATAAATGTCACTCCCACACTCTACATGCTTCTGCTTTTCTGGCTGTTACATTCCTTTTTATTGATATTAGAGACCTAAAATAATGAAAATGCGTAGCTTTCTTAATTTAACCCCCCTATTGTTGTCAACTTATTTTGACTGATAATAAAACTTATTCTATCTGTTTAAAGGCCACGAACATAGCATAGTGTGAGCGGGCGAAGCTTCCATCACGGAAGGCCGGCTTCAAATCCAGGCTTGATGGCCGAATGGCTAGGGCACTAATATCCTGTTCCAGTTGCTGAGCGTTTGAGCCCCGCTACTGGATGGGCTGTTTGTACCGATTGGATGTGTCGTTGATGGGTGTTTGTAGCCATTCAGAATGGACTTTAAACTTTAACTGACGGTTTCATTGCCTTTGTGCAGTAAAAGTTGACCGTAGCTCTCTCAACCAACCAACGAATCATCAAATACCCTTTAAGGCATGTTTTCTAAATATGTGGTCCACAACTAAATTTCATGTGGTTCTTCGACTTGGAGGAGAATTCTATCACGGGAACACGCTCATTAAGTAAAACGAGTTTCAAGGCTATTTATTTGAAACTAGAATTGATGCATGCTTTAAATTTGAATATTTAAAAAACCAACAGTAGTTTTTGAATTTGAATTCAGTCAAATGACCAACTGTGCAGTGGTCGTTCGTTAAATAATACGTCATTAGAATACAAATACAACATTAAATCCTAAATCTGTTTTTGTAATATATTGCTATCTTTTGTAATCCTTTGTATTTTATTTTGCACATATCTTTCCCATTCTATCGGGTTGATCGGATAGTTATACAGTAGCTCCCAAAAGTGTTCGTACACTTACGATTTTCAATGAAATAGGGGTCTATCCATTGATTAAAATGAATATTTCAGAATGGGTATTTAATAATAAGATCTATAATCTATTCTTAACAAAACTACATGAAATTCTTTGAAAACATAGTAAAACTTTATTTTTAAGAAACCAATAATCCAAAAGTAACAAAAGCTTTATCTCACAAAAGTCATCGTACACTTGTAAAAGATCTCTACATATTAGTAAATATTCTAATTTTTCGTTAAATTAATATTTAGTAGGATATCCTTTAGCATCCACAACAGCTTTTAAACGTCTGGGAATAGATTGCTTTAGTTCTTTTGTAATTTTTGCATCAATGTTCACCCATTCTTCCATCATAATTGTTTTTAGTTCGCGTTTCGTGTGAATGTCGTGTTTTCGTACTTGAACCTCCAGTTCTCTCGAAATATGTTCTATTGGGTTTAAATCTGGCGATTGAGGTGGTGTTTTCAAAACTTGTGGACAATTATAGAGACACCAGATGCGAACGTTGAGAGCCGTGTGCTTAGGATCGTTATCTTGATAAAAAACAAAGTTGTTTCCAATACCCAAATTTTGAGCTGATAATTTTAAATTGTCTCTTAAAATATTTATAAAAACAGCATGATTCATTATGCAATCAATAAATACCAAATTGCCTAGTCCTGATGCTGACATGCACCCCCACACAAGGATACCTCCACCGGCATGCTTAACTGTTCCTTCTAAGTTCTTGGGATTAAGTTCCTCATTTTTTCTTCTCCATACAATTATACGCCCATTAGCACCAAAAATGTTCATCGGCAAATACGACATTATTCCAATAGGTTTGGGGCTTATTTATCATTGATAGTGCGAAGGGAAGCCTAAATTTTCTGTTTTTCTCACTCACAAAAATTTTTCTTTGGGCAGAACGCCCATGTAATCCAGCTGCTCTGAGAACTCGTCAAAAAATTTCAGGTGAAATTGAAGTAGAAAATGTTTTATTGAATTCTGCAGAAACTTTTACAGCACTCAAATGTGAATTTTTCACAAATTTTCTAATTATAAATCTCTGATCACGTTTCGTTAACTTTGCCGGACGGCCTTTTCTTACCTTGTTTTCGATCCAATTTTCTTCTTTAAAGCGTTTTTTCACATACTGCACAGTAGAATGGGATAAATTAAGTAATTTAGCAATATTCCGAACTGATTTACCACTACTATGATGAAAAATAATCAATTTTCGAATGCTGTTTGTTGTTTCTTTACGACTGCGAGCCATTTTTAAATAATAAATAGAATATTACGGAGTAGGCAAGCAAAAATTAAAGCCAAACGATATTTTAAATGCCACCACAATTCAAAAATATTTCAGTGCACGATGACTTTTGTGGGATAAAGTTTTTGTTACTTTTTGATTACTGGTTTCTTAAAAATAAACTTTTACTATGTTTTCAAAATATTTCATGTAGTTTTGTTAAGAATAGATTATAGATCTTATTATTAAATACCCATTCCGAAATATTAATTTTAATTAATGGATAGACCCTATTTTATTGAAAATCGTAAGTGTACGAACACTTTTGGGAGTCACTGTACACGATTGAGCTAGACATCTTCGAATGAAAAAAAATTACTGATGCAAAAAAAATAATAATTATTATAGTCTCCAACATTTTCTATAACATTTTCCCATCTCTCAGGCAACTTTTCAATTCCTGCTTTGAAGAATTCTTTTGACTTTCACTCAAAATATCCATTTACTGTATCTACATCCAGTTTACTATGGAAATTTTTGCCATCAAGGAAATACTGAAATGATCTAAACGGGTAATAATCTGAAGGTGCTACACTGTTGGCCATTAAAATTGCAACACCATGAAGGAGGGATGATACAAACGCCAAATTGGCATGAATGAAAGAAGATGCAAAGATATGCAAATGATTAGCATATAAGCGCAATCGAACGACGCAGGAGGAAGAAACGGTATCTCAAACTCTGTATAAAATGAAAGTTTCGCAGCGGGTTTCTTATTCGAAAATCGCATTTGAATGTTGGTTGTTCGTGAGAAGATCGTGCTATGCCTCATATAAGAAGGAGAAATGTCTATCAGCTCGTGTCGGAATTCGATAGCGGCAGGATAGTGGCCTATAGAGAGTGCGGTTTATCATTCTGCGATACCGCTACTCTCATACGTCGGAATCCAAGGATTGTCATGCGAATATGGAATCGATGGGTTCAGGAGGGTCATACTGAACGCCATGCAGGATCTCAACGGCCTCCCACCATTAAAGCACGAGAGGACAGACATGTCAGGTCGACCTTGCAGAATCCTACAGCCACATCACGGACCTTGAGTGCTTGTTTGCAGCACGACAAGTATCCGCACGGACAGTTCGACGACGTCTGGGGCAGCACGGACTGTCTGCACGGAGACCATTATTGCGGCTTCCATTAACACTGCAGCATAGAGACGCACAGCGACAGTGGTGCGCTCAACGAAGAAACTGGACACAGGAGTGGCACCACGTCGTCTTTTAGGACGAGTCCCGGTTCTCCGTGCAGCATCATGATGGACATATCCGTGTCTGGAGACACCGATGAGGACGCATGTGGCCTGCTTGCATTTGATATAGTCATACGGGCCCTGCACCTGGTGTGATGGTATGGGCAGCCATTGGGTACACGACACGAAAACCTCTTGTTCACGTCGTCGGTAATCTTAACAGCCAGCGTTACATTTCTCAGATCTTAAGGCCGGTGGCTGTGTCCTATCTTCGAGGCCTCGGATACGTCATCTATTAACAAGATAACGCACGACCGCATGTTGCCCGTCATGTCCTGACCTACCTAGACACAGAGGGTGTTCGACTGTTGTCTTGGCCAGCACGTTCTCCTGATCTCTCACCCATAGAAAACATATAGTCATGGATTCCTGAGAGACTGGGCCACCACCACTTTCTAGCCACACCGATTGATGAAGTGGGGCACAAACTTGAAGGAGCCTGGAATGACTTGCCCGTATCTGTCATCCAAGCCCTGTTCGACTCGATGTCTAATCGGAATAGAACCGTTTTAGCTGCCAGAGGCGGCAGCTGGGTGTACTAATTTCCGACCATGTATACCCTAAATTGTCTACAAATTTAATCATGTTTTCTTTCTACTATGCTGTATACGTACAATAAGTAAAGTTTTATTATTTTCTTTCCTTCTTGGTGTTGCAATTTTAATGTCCAGCAGTATATATCTGGTGGTGGACGAGGAAGAATTTATCATCCAAAAGCATTGTGTTTCTGTTAAGTCAATCGTGCCATATGCGTTCGATCATTATCGTGCTGAAGGATCCCACTCCACCTATTGACTAATGCAGTTTGTTTGGTGGTTAAAACCTCTTTCAAATTATCCACCTGACGAAAATCGATGTATGCATTAATGGTTTGTTTATTTTCTAACAGTTCATAATTGACAATACCTTCCATATCCCACCATGTAAAGAGCAAAACGAGCAAAACCTTCTTTTGATGCAATCCTGGCTCTGGATGGGAAAAGGCTTGTCTTTTAGGCTAAACCATTGTCTCTTTCGCATAACATTAACATCAGGGATCCACTTCCAGTCATTAACATCAAGGATTCCTCACCAGTCACATTTCGCTTTAAGGGAACAAGGGACCTTCAAACGCGTTCTTCTTTAATTTTCAATATTTTACTCTATATACTACATCAGTATAATTAATATTCTTTCCTATTGCATTGAAGATACTTAGAATTCACAAATAAGTATTTTGTGGAAGAATAAGACATGTTTATCAAAAAAATTCTTCAAAAATACTAGAATGTTTCAAAATGCTCCATGAGCATTTATTTTCGTCTGATTTATTCCAAACTCCTTGGATTTGTAGATGGAAGTGTTTGTCAGTAAACAGTGCATAATTCTTTGAAACCCTAAACATTTTCCAATTTTATAGACCATAAAATAGAGAAAAAACATGCAAAAACTTAAAAAAAATAACAGGCATAATAGAAAAAAATATAGTTAAGACTTGAGATTCATATCAAAAAAAATAAATGCACAATTGAATTTATATACATATGGTAAACTTATAATAAAAAAGTTAAGGTTTTTAATTGATATGGAATGCGCATGGAGCATTTTGGAAAAAAAGTTAGATATCTGGAAAAAAAATTTGAAAACAAGCATTTTCTGCGAAAAATCTCTTATTTTGAACTCTCTCTTATTTTATGATTTTCAGTGTAGTAAAAAAGAAAATTGTTCTCATTTTGTATACAGAGTTAAAAATCTTAAATTTAAAAATTTTAAATTTAAAAATTTCGAATTTGAAGGGCCCTTGTCCCCTTAAAAAAAGCTCTATTTCGTTTTGTGTGACCAGTGAAGTGCAAAGTGATGCTCGGTGCCGATAGTTTTGAGCCGAGAGTTCATGTGGGACCCATAAACCAGCACGACAAGACTTGCCTATTCGTTTCAAATATTCCATTGCTGTTGATTGTGCACAAAGAAACCTCTTAGCTATTTTCCTACTGGTAATACGTGGATGTGACTCAACCATTATCCTCATTTTTTCATCATCAACTTGCCTTGGTCGCCCATAACTAGGCATAACCTCCGGATTGAAATTTCCCCCTCGAAACTTTTTAAACCATCGTTGGCATAGACATTCCCCGATAGCATTTGTATATGCTGAAAAAATCTACCGAGTGACGTCTGCTGCATTTCCATGAAGCCGAAATTCATAAATCATGATATGGCGTCTATGTAGTTTGTCATAACACATCATCAGTATGCAAATAAAAATATGAATCAGATGAATAATGAAGAGGAGAAAAAAAGGGAATGAGCTCAAGATTACAGCAATTATAGAATTTAAGATTACAGAATCAGTTAAATGCACTGTTATCCATTTAATTTCTGTTAAACCAAAATCCTGCATTACTTTCCGATCAACCCAATAGAATACGAACATAATCGAATGTATATAGATTTCTAAAAACAGTGTTGCTTTATTACATTTCGAAATTTTTTATTTTAAATGATTCGTTATATGAGTATTTATTATCAGATGGAGGTGTTCATAGCTTTCATCAGATTGTTAAAGGAGTCCACGAGACTAAAAAAGTTAAGAACCAATGGTCTGAGGCTAAGTGTATCCTAAACTTTTTTGATCACGAAACTTTCAGAGCATTTATTTCAGAGCATTAAACACAAAAATATGAAGGTAAATAAAATATGGCTTGACTGTCAGACTGTCTCGTGGAACCCCTAAATCTTTTGGCGGAACCTCGGGGTTCCGTGGAACACTTTGGGAAACTTTGGTCCAAGACAGTGGTTGCACTTGAGTTGTCTCCTCGTCAGGAGTAACGCTTGGTCATCTTTTTGGTGCTCTTATAATGAAGTAACCAACAGAATCCCAGTGTGTATGGGATAAAGCCTTTTGAGGTAGTAACTCATTTATTATCATGTGCACTCCCCCCCCCTTCCAGAAAAAAATAATAAAAGACAAATAACTTTGCTCGAATCCTAATTTAATTTAAAATTGGATCAAATATAAACAGTATTTTTATGCTTCATAATTTTCTACTTCAAACTGTTAATTATAATCCCACAAGAATCATTGATTATGCACATCATAAATCTCATGCAGGATCAGGCTTGGGATGGGAAATAATCAATAGACAACAGGAAATATCTAACAACTTTTATTTGATATCAAACATACAACTTTATATTAAATAATACACTGATGTGCCACTGAATTAGGGATAGCAAAGCCTATGCAAATTGTGTAGCGCTGCGCATCATGTATGCGTAAGTGAGGGCGCTGTGGTAACTGCATATATAGCGCGTACTGTGGTTGGTCTGATTTAGTTGTTGGAATTGCCAGTATGGGTAAACTGCCTGATTTAGACGCCTTCGATCGCGGACAAATCGTAGGTGCGCGACGCATGGGCCACTCAATTTCCGAAATCGTCAGACAGCTAGGATTTTCAAGGTCGACAGTGTCAAGAGTATACCAAGAATACATGGATGGTGGAAAAAAAAACTAGCGATCGGGCAAACTGCAAAGGACAATTAGCCTTGACAGTGCGTGGTGAGAGACGGCTCAGGCGTATTGTACGTAGCCAGCGAATCCAAACATTAGCTCAAATTACCACCCAGTTTAATGACGGTGCCAGTCGTACAGTCAGTAAACGGACTGTGAAACGCTCGCTTCACCGTATGGGTTTCGGGAGCCGTCGACCTACGAGAGTACCATTGCTCTATACTCGCCATCGGGCTGCACGTCTTGCCTGGGCAAGAGAGCACAGATACTGGAGTGTAGAGGACTGGAAACGGGTAGCATGGAGTGATGAGTCTCGATTGCGACTACTTAACGCCGACGGGAGGCTGAGAATATGGCGTCAGGCTCATGAAGCCATGGATCCTGCAAGCATGGCTGGAACTGTACAAGGGCATGGTGGCTCAATCATGGTCTGGGGTGTTTTTTCGTGGCACAGTTTGGGATCTTTGGTGCGTGTACCAACCTCCCTCAATGCAATTCGGTACGTAGAGTTGCTGGGTGATCACCTCCATCCGTTTTTACTGTTCTGTTATCCGCACGGTAATGGAGTTTTCCAGCAAGACAACTGTACCTCTCACAAGTCCCGGTGGGCTACTGGCTGGTTGGATGAGCATTCCTCTGACTGTTCTGTCATGAATTGGCCACCTAGAAGCCCAGACTTAAATCCTATTGAGCATCTTTGGGATGTTTTGGAACAAGGCGTGAAAGGCCATCACACAGCACCAAAGAACCTTACTGAATTATGGACAGCTTTAGCCAATATTTGGCAAGCCATTCCCGCGGAACGTTTCCAGAAACTTGTTGAATCTATGCCTCGTCATGTGGCAGCCGTTATCAAGGCCAGAGGAGGCCCAACTCGTTACTAGGTAGGTATCCCTAATTCAGTGGCACTTCAGTGTATATATATACAATATATTGTGACATGGAATTCGACTTTGTAAATATATTTTATTGTCCCATAGTCTTGATGCAACATTGATTCGGTTCCATGCACATTCTAGTGTATCTGTTTTGTTGTGTATGTCATAGGATGTATGTGTGTTGGGTTCGCGCCTGTATTTTGTACCGGTTTCTGGGGGAAAGGTATGTACCCACGGAGGCAAATTCAGCTTATCGTAAAGAGGTTTTTTTTTGTATAAGAATAAAAGCGTGACTTGCCACCCCTTCTCGGCTGTAGGGGGGTCTAGCGTCCCCATGGCAACGGCCTAGCAACATTTTTTTAGCCAATGAGAGCTGAAAGGTGTTTGTTCGAGGATAGCTGACCTCTGCTCGCCCCAGTTCAAAAGGAAGGAATAAGAAAACGTTTTTTCGAAGGAGTTGGAGTTTTAACAGCGACAGATTTAGGACCTCGTGGTGAGAATATCGATCAGATCCGCCATTTTTTTTTGGCTTGCTTCGCCGATTCCGCTGGTCGACTGATGAGATACGAGATGTACCTATTCCATACGAAGGTGGTGGTAAGTTAATATTATTTTGTGTTATATTTATCAGGTGAGAGCACGGTGATTTATTGTTATGTAATTTGGATTTTATGTGTTATAATAATCTTTTAACGTATGATATTAATTGATATGATTTTCTCTGTAAAAGTTTGTAGTCAGTGTATAAATTAATGTATGTAATATGAAGAGAAATTAAATGGTTACATTAAATATTAAATTTGAGTACGTGCTCTTCAGTTATTCTCGGACATGTGTCAGAGTGAATTTCTTAAATTAATAATTTAGCAAAAAAAAAATTGTCGGGAATCCGGCAAAAGATTCCATTGAAAAATTTAAAAAGAGTGAAATTGCGCAGGAGCGCTCTATAGAAATGAAGCCAAAAATATTTATAAAAACTACTTATTAAATTTAACTAGAAATACGTGAAAAATACTAAGGTATGTGCGTGGAGGTGAGGTAAAAAAAAAAGTCACTGAAACATTGTTAAACTTGAAACGGTTTAATTATCCGTTCATAAAAATAACAAAGTAGCAAAATAAAAAACAGTTACGTGAGTCCTGCTTAGAATAGAACATCGCAGGATTAGAAATACGGTTGGCGTTTCCTCGGTCGGGACAGGCGCGGCATCTTCATTCCTCCATTGGCGGCGAGTTAGGGCATCGGCAGGGAACGGCACTTGAACAGGAGCGACAGGCGGAATCAGATTGATGAAAGTCTTGTAAAAGCTTCCTTATATTCACGGCGGCTGGCGCGAACGTCCAATAACAGATCGGGCGAAGTACGCATGTACTTACGATATTTGCATGTACGATATTTGCATGTACGATATTTGCGTACATTTACATTTTACACAAAATTTAAATACTGATGCAATGCGATACAATTTTAATCTCATACGATTTGTATGACGCGTTACATGTTAAATTCCGTTATGGAAGGCAAATATTTTTAAAGTTAAAATAATAAGATTGTAAAGGAAAATGAAAGGGTGAATGAATCGTGACAACGATTCACATAGGCGTTTAACCGATAAGAATTGTTTACAGTATGGCGCGGTGCCGGAAAGCTTTAAGAACGTGGGTGAACAGGTGAGGAAATTAAAAAATTTTTTAAATATTCCTAACAAGTGGCCCCCTTCAACCACTGGGTTTAAAGTAGAGTAAAAGGTTAACATAAAATATACAAGACATTTAGTCTAACAATACAATATACACAAGTATTTAAATTTTACAATTTGAAAATTTTGAAGAATCCAGATAACCATATAGATAAGGGAGATATAAATTAAATTTTCCCTATTGGAATCGCTGGTTACCATGGCTTAATATCTTAAGACCTGGATTTTAAATTTTAAATTAAATAATGGTTAAATAAAAAATTTCTTATTAAATAAGTTAACCCTCTCTAAAACTTGAGGTTTAGTAAAATTGTCAGCAGGATTTGCCTTAGTTTTTATATATTTAATTTCAAAGGTTTTATCCAAGACCAAGTTTCTTAAAAAATGAAACTTTACATCAATGTACTTAGTCCGGACATTTTCGATCGCTGACTTCGAAAAGTTTATTGCGGCTTCATTGTCGCAATATAATGTAAAATTTTCGAACTTAGTATCAATTAAATTAAATTTATTAAACTCTAATAAAATGTTTTTAAACCATACCAGCTCCTTTGCAGCTTCAGTCAACGTCACGTACTCAGCTTCCATCGTTGAAAGAGTGACGCTTTTATGCTTGAAGGTTCGCCAAAATAGTGGTGATTCATCAACTAAAAGGAGTATTCCACCTACCGACACCCGGTCGTCTCGATTCGAGGCAAAGTCCGAGTCACTGAAGCAGTGAATGTCCGGTGTTTCCACTCTTGATAAGTTCAGCTTGAGATGTCGTGTGTCGTAAACGTAACCTAATAACCTTAGTAGTAAGTGCCAGTGATATTGTCCAGGATTTTCTTGAAATTGTGAAAAATTATTCACGGCATAGGCGATATCCGGACGTGTCTTCAAAGCAATATAAGAGAGGCATCCTATTAGGCTCCGATATGGACATTTACGCATTTCGTCGATTTCCTGTTCAGTGGTAGGTCGTTGATTGCGTGAGAGTATCGTTCCCTTTGAGATTGGTAAGGAGCTGTGAGGAATTTTAAAATGTTTAAACGTGTCATAAACCTTTTCAATGAAGTCAGTTTGGTTGATAGATAGGTGGTCTTTTTCCTGTATAAAATTTATACCTAATAACCTTTTGGTTTTTCCTAGGATTTTAATATCAAATTTAGATTTTAGCAATTTTATACCATTATCTATATCCGCACTGGATTTTCCAAAAAGTACCATATCATCAACATACAATATCAAAAGAATACTATTTGAAAATACATAAAGGCAGTTACACCATTCGAATTTAACAAAGTTCAATTCTAAAAGAGTTTTATTAATTTCAAAGAACCATTCTCGGCCTGATTGGTGTAAGCCATAAAGTGCTTTCTTAAGCTTACAAACAAAGTTTGGTTTAATATCTACTCCCTCGGGAGGTTTCATATAAATATCATAACTCAAATCTGCATAAAGGTAAGCATTTTTCACGTCAAGTTGACAATTGAGCCATTTACAAGTTTGAACAAGAACAGAAAAGAAAAACCGTAAAATCGAAAAATTAACTACCGGGCTGAAAACTTCATCGTAAGTTTCGCCTTTACGTTGCTTATAACCTTGAGCAACAAGTCTGGCTTTAAACCTTACGACATCAGAGTTTTCGTTAGCTTTTAGGGTAAAAACCCAACGGCTACCGATTACATTAACATTATTAGGTTTTGGGACAAGATCCCATACTTTTCGTTCATTAATAATAGAGAGTTCGTCTTTAATAGCTCTTAGCCAATGTTCACTTTGAGGTGAAAAAATAGCTTCCTCATAAGAATTAGGTACATTCAAAGTCTGTAATTGTCAAAAGTCTTTAACATCGTTACCTACAACATTTATATTTGAGGTTTCTAAATTGCCTGGTACAACACCTGTATAAGTATTTTTACCACTAAAATCAAAGAATATAGGATCAAATTTAAGATTCTTAGATTCACAAAATTCTTTAGCTTTTACAGATGAGTTAAGTGTAACGTCTGATCCCTGAAGATCATAATAAACGTCTACCCTCGATCGGTCTTTACGTAAAACAGCGCGTCTATTCCAAGTCATATCGCCGCTTGTACTTGGTTGTATCGCGACGGTTTGGGTAGGTTCTTTTTCAACAGGTTCTGTTTGATGTTCCTCAATTGATTCGTCATCTGAGCTTAAATTTTGGTCATTGCGGTAAGTAAAAACGTGGGAAGGGTCCAGTTCGCTTCCAGATTTAGTAAAGCTTTTAGTTGGTTCGCCGAACCTAACATCACTGGTTTCCACTATTTTATTCTCGGCAGGAATCCACACTCTATAACCACGTGTTAACATGGCATATCCTACCATTATCCCTTTCTTTGCTCGCATATCTAGTTTGGTACGGAGCTGCTTGGGTACAACAACAAAAGCATTAGAACCAAAAATTTGTAAATGTTTGACTGATGGCGTTTGGCCCCCGTAAAGCTCAAAAGGGGTTTTCTCTTGGTGAGAATGGCACACACGGTTCCAAACATATGTAAAACATAGAACGGCTTCTGACCAGAAACTATCATTTAGTGAACTGTCCTCTAGCATGACCTTTATAGCATCTACCGCCGTTAGATTGAATCGTTCCGCCACACCATTTTGCTGAGGCGTGTAAACGTTGCTGCGTTCTGCTCGAATGCCCTGATTTTCTAAAAAGTTTTTAAATTTTTCATGCACAAACTCTAAGCCGTTGTCCGTTCGGACATTAATAATTTTCCTATTTAAAAATCGTTCCGCCCGTTTTTGGAATTTAGTAAAATATTCAAACACTTGGGTTTTATCTTTTAGAGGGTAAACTGTTGTCTTCTTTGAGTGGTCATCCACAAAAGTTAAGAAATAACGATGTCCGTGAAAGGATTTAACTGGAAAAGGGCCGCATAAATCAGAATGAATCAGCTGTAAAGGAAACTGAGACCTTGGACCGCCTATACTTTTATGAGGTTGGCGTTTAGCTTTAGCGATTTGACACTTGTCGCAATTAAATTTGAAATGTTTAAAATACGGCAGACCTCTTACCGATTTGTTTCTGCTAGTGTTGATTAGAAATTTAGAATTAATATGGCAAAATTTTCGATGCCAAACTTTAAAATTTGTTAGATTCACATCGTTTGCGTTGGCTGAAATTTCGGATTTTATGCGCTTCACTTTCGGAAAGCATTTATATAAACCATTTAATTTCTTAGCAACAAACAATCGTTCACCCGATTGAGAGTAGACATTTATCTTACTTTTACCACCAACAAACTTTGCCTTAGCGTCATCAAATTTAGATCCCGCGATTAAGTTTCTGTTTATACTGGGTGAATACATAACATTAAGTAATGTCACCTCTTGAGACTGATCAGGATCATCATGAAAAGTTAATTTGACATTGCCAACTCCTTCAATGGGGTAAGTAGCGTCACCCACAGCCACGCTCATTTCCTTATTGTGAACTGGTTTAAAAGTATTAAAAAGTGACTTGTCACCTGAAAAGTGAGCTGTAGCAGCTGTGTCAAAAATCCAAGCATTTGGATCCGCTACGGTATTTAAATTTGTTTCTATTCCTAAACTCATCTCAACATTCGCCGCAAAATCTTTATCTTTACTTTTAATTTTACTTCTACACACTGTGGCATTGTGATTTCCTTTCCCGCATTTTGTGCATTTTTCAACTTTAGCTTTATTCTTTTTAGAATTTTGTTTTTTATTAAACTTTACACTATAAATACTAGAATTTTGCGTTTCGAGATCAGAGCAACTCTGCTTAATTCTCGATTCTTCGCACAGTAATTCTTTTAAAACATCGTCGTATTTAAAGTCCTTATCTTCCCATCGATAGATAGTTTGTATGATTCCAGCAAATTCAACAGGTAAAAACCGAATAAGTTGAAAAGATTGGAACACCTCATCGAGGTCGTAACCTGCATCTTTCACTTGTATGATGATTTTCCTCAATCTAGCAGCATACATGCCTACAGACTCACCGTCTGGCCGGGTATTAAAAAACGTGTCTAAAAGACCAATTAACCGAGCCCTAGATTTTGGTTGAAAGAAATCTCTTAAAGTTTCCCAGGCTACGCGAGGATCTTCAGTTTCAGATATTAAATTTCTTAATTCTTTACTAGTATTCAGATAAATTGTAGAATAACCGCGTTGTACGCGAACTCTAAAATCTTTCTGTTCCTTCGCAGAAGCGGTAGCTGCGGGTGGCTCTTCTATCCCTTTAACAATTGACCATGCATCACGGTCAAGCAGTATAGCCTTTAAATCTTCTGACCATGAGACATAGTTGTCTCTGGTTAAAGGTTCAATCGTTACTCTTTGATCATAGTCACACATCATGAATTTATACAATATTACATACAAAGACAAATATAGGAAAGTTAAATATTTTCTTGGCCCCCCACTAAAACATACTCAAACTCCAGCACATACAATGAAATTTTTAAATACACACAATAAAATTTTTCACACTAAATTGGGATTTAAACAAATTGGGAATTGGCTTCTTAAATTTTTATAGAGATTAATTTTTTTCCTGACGGCCCATAACCCTTGTCGGGAATCCGGCAAAAGATTCCATTGAAAAATTTAAAAAGAGTGAAATTGCGCAGGAGCGCTCTATAGAAATGAAGCCAAAAATATTTATAAAAACTACTTATTAAATTTAACTAGAAATACGTGAAAAATACTAAGGTATGTGCGTGGAGGTGAGGTAAAAAAAAAAGTCACTGAAACATTGTTAAACTTGAAACGGTTTAATTATCCGTTCATAAAAATAACAAAGTAGCAAAATAAAAAACAGTTACGTGAGTCCTGCTTAGAATAGAACATCGCAGGATTAGAAATACGGTTGGCGTTTCCTCGGTCGGGACAGGCGCGGCATCTTCATTCCTCCATTGGCGGCGAGTTAGGGCATCGGCAGGGAACGGCACTTGAACAGGAGCGACAGGCGGAATCAGATTGATGAAAGTCTTGTAAAAGCTTCCTTATATTCACGGCGGCTGGCGCGAACGTCCAATAACAGATCGGGCGAAGTACGCATGTACTTACGATATTTGCATGTACGATATTTGCATGTACGATATTTGCGTACATTTACATTTTACACAAAATTTAAATACTGATGCAATGCGATACAATTTTAATCTCATACGATTTGTATGACGCGTTACATGTTAAATTCCGTTATGGAAGGCAAATATTTTTAAAGTTAAAATAATAAGATTGTAAAGGAAAATGAAAGGGTGAATGAATCGTGACAACGATTCACATAGGCGTTTAACCGATAAGAATTGTTTACAGTATGGCGCGGTGCCGGAAAGCTTTAAGAACGTGGGTGAACAGGTGAGGAAATTAAAAATTTTTTTAAATATTCCTAACAAAAATAAATAAATAATTAAATAATAAGCCACTATACAGAATATGCTAATTAGCATATGTTCTAACTTAACTTAAGATATGGTGCCGTCAATAGGCTCTTCGAGCTCTGGGATTTTAACAATAAAAGTAATTAAATAATTCACTGCACATTGTCTGAGTAAATTGTATGTAAAATGTTTATAATATATTTCAATTATTGAATTGTATGTATTGCATTATGAAAATGAGTTAAGTTTTTTTTTCTTTTATTATTCATTTCAAAAGATAAATTTAGAAATTCTATTTGCTGAAATTTGAAATAATTAAGCATGTCGAAAGGTTGTAGAACTAGAAATAGGCAGGCTAGTCCTTCCCCATCACCTTCAACGTCTGATTCAAACACTATAAATATAATAGCGCCAGCAAGTATTATGATTTCTCTGCCCTCTTTTGGTGGTTCTTCACAGGAGAACTGTAATTTTTTTTTAAATCATTTTGAGGAAATCGCCTCATTAGAAAAATGGAATGATGAAAAAAATACATTCTTTTAAAATCGCGTTTAACAGGGAAGGCGTTAGATTTTCTTATGAACGACCCAAAATTTGAGAACATTTCTACCCACAAGGAATTAGTGCAGGCCTTAAAAGATAAATTTATCAAGTCCCCTTCGTTTTCGACACTACAAGAGGAATTCCTTAATATTAAACAAGCTCCCGGTCAGTCAGTTTCCAATTTGGCAGACACTGTTCAAGATAAGGCTACCAAATATTTGAAATTCACAAACACCGATTCCGAGGAGGTCATTAAATTCAAAGAAAACATGTTACTCGGCCGATTCTTAGAAGCCTTAAGGTCTGATATAAGGATAGAAACAAAAAAATTGGGTCCGGAAAGTTTTAAAAAGGCAGTAAAAATTGCTAAAAACATTGAAGCAGCTCTTAATGAACAACAGGATGTTGAAGTAAACGCGTTTCGCACGACTAGCGAAAATACGGATCCCACAATTCAACAACTAATTCAACTTAATTTTGAACAATCAAAAAAAATATCGCAGCTTACAGACAAATTAAATGAATTTTCTATTAAAATCGAAAATCAGTCCACTGCAAAGATTTCTTGTCACATTTGTGGAAAATCACACAAAACCACTGATTGCTGGCATTTCAATTCACAATCCTCAGCGCAGCAACCGCAACAAGTTTTCGCTCCCCAAAATTTTCCCCCATTTTCGACCCCTTTCATACCTGGTCCACCTGCAAATTACTTTCGCCCTATGTACCCACCATTGAATGGTTTTGATACTCAATTTCAACCTCAATTTCAATCAAATTTCTAAAATTCTAGGGGTAGGCCAAGATATAAAAGTCATTATAACGCAAGCAGCAAAAAGAATTATAAGAAACATTCATCAAATAACGGAAATTTAAACTCGTAGGGAACTCGTTTTCACAAGATGCTTCCGAAACGAAGTTCCACAACGGCTCGAAACCGGTATTGAAAGGAGGCTCTGACGTCATCATACAGACTGTTCCTTTTCCTAGAAAACGCAAACAAATAGAGTGGGTTCTCTCGTGTCAAGGGACGGAAAAAGCTAATCTCCCTATAATTAAGGCTAAATTTCAAGACATTCAAGCCCTTGGTTTAATTGACACGGGAGCTAATATCTCGCTCATCCATCCAAATTTAATAAATCAAATAAAACAAAAAACAAAAATTAATTATATATCGCATAATATTAAAATCCACACCTTAAACAACAATAGTATCCCGTTCACAAGTGCCTGTACATTATCTTTTAAAATTAATGACCGCTGGTTCAAAAACACTTTTTATATCACTAAATACGCATGGAATTGTAAGTATAACATTATTTTAGGCTTCGATTTTCTTAAAAGAAATAACGCCCTCATTGATGTTGAAAACAACTGTTTGAAAATTGGCAGAATATCTTTCAATTTTGAGGATGATCAAAATCTCCCTGTTGTTAATAATGTAAATATCATTCAAAACAAAAATTCTTTTGCCAAACTTGCACATCATCTTATTCTTTTCCCAAATGAAACTCAATTGATAAAACTAAAAATTCCGTCAAAAATTCAATCCGATTTTATCCTATCAAAAAGATCCAAATTAGCTAATATCCATTTTGATGACTCCTTACATGCACCTAATTCACTAAAGATTGCCTGTTTATTTGTTACAAATCGCACAGATCAGGAACTTTCTTTCCGCAAAGATACCAAATTTGCTGAGATTTTAATGGAGGATCTTGAAGTTTTTAAGCCGAATCAAGAATCTGATTTTCAAGTTAATAATATACAGTCTGAAGAAATTTTGGCCTTACGAAAAAATGAAATCGCTGCAAATGACTTTGAATTATCCCACTTATCTGATGACGAAAGACCACAAATTTTACAAATGCTACTCGATAACTATGCTGTTTTTTCTAAATCCTATTCCACCCTAGGGTCTACTGATGCAGTTAAACCCAAATTTAAATTATTACATGATTATCCTTTACAATCTCGTTCCTTTCCAATTCCTTCCATAGCCAAAAATTTTGCCTACACTGAAATAAAAAATCTGTTAGATGCAGGTATCATTGAATCTACCAATTCTAATTATGCTTTTCCAGTATTATTTGTGAAGAAGAAACAAAATCCTAATGACAAGAAATCTGAATTAAAATTCCGTATGGTAGTAGACTATCGCCTATTGAATGATATATCGGAAGCTTTCAAAATTCACTTGCCCAATATAAATGATATTCTTCACAAAATTGCTGGCAATCAATTTTATTGTGTTCTGGATTTAAAAAGTGCTTTCTTTCAAATTATGTTAGATCCTAATGAAAGGGAAAAATTAGCCTTTGTGACCGAATTTGGTAATTTTCAACCCACTAGTCTCCCATTTGGCAGCAAAAATAGCACCTCATATTTTCATACCCTAATGAACAAATGCCTAGGTGATTTGACAGGCAAGCATCTTCAATTCTTTTTAGATGATGTTATTATTGCCCATGATTCCATCCATCAGCTATTAAAATTATTACAACAGGTATTTGATAAATTGAGAGCTTTTAACTTAACCTTAGACCCTCAGAAGCTCCAACTTTTCAAAACTCAAATTGATTACTTGGGTTATACGGTAAATAGAGAAGGATTTTTTCCTTCTCTTTCCAACATAAATAAAGTTACCAGCTTTCCTGTTCCCAAAACTATTAAAAATGCAAAAACTTTCCTTGGCATGGCTAACTACTTTAGACATTTAATTAATAATTATGCAGAAATTGTACAACCTTTGGTAAATCTTACAAAAAAAAATTCAAAATTTATCTGGAATGCTGACTGCCAAAATGCCTTTCAATCTATTCAAAATTTAATTCTTAACAAGCCCACTCTACATCATATTGATCCCGATAAAGAATTCTATTTAATCACTGATGCATCAAATGTAGCACTTAGTGGCATTCTCATGCAAAAGGATAACAATGATAATTTTTTTCCAATTTCCTTTTATTCAAAACAACTCAATCCTGCGGAGAGGCGATACTCTGCAGTGAAAAGTGAGTTATATGCCATTTACTCTGCAGTTAAACATTTTAAGGATTTATTGTATGGTAAACCTTTTTGTATTCTCACTGATGCCAAGTGTTTAACTTATCATTTATCACTGCAGAAACAACCTGATATAATTGCTAGATGGTTAATATATTTACAAGATTTTCAGTATTCGATTTCCCATGTTAAAGGTGTCACTAATCCCGCAGATTTCTTATCAAGAGTTACTCATTCTTCTCCTTCACCCCCCATGCAAATTAATAATTTATTCTCTGTCAATACTAATTTGGACAAGGAAAATATCCGAAATGAACAACTTCTTGACGCTGAGCTAAGCCACATAAGAGAAAAACTTGTAAATGATGATTTGAAAACCAAAAGAAAATTTTTCATTCAAAAGGACTCTAATCTCTTGTGTAGGAAAACGAAAGTAAATAGAAAAAGATCTTTCAAGATTGTTATTCCTAAAAAATTAATAAAACCATGCATAGAAACCGCCCATGGCCCTCATTTTGGCATAAACAAAACCTATAATTTCATCAAAGACATTTATTTTTGGTCAGGTTCATTCTCAGATGTCAAGAATTTCTGCAATACATGTCATGAGTGCCTTAAACATAAATCAAAAATTCTAAATTCTAACTTTAATTTCATGAATAAATCTCATTTGGCTCCGGGTGAATGTATCGCCATTGACATTGTTGGTCCTCTTCCAAGATCCACAAACAATCATAAATTTATTTTAACAATTGTCGATCACTATTCTCGGTTTTTGGAGGCTGTACCTTTAAATTCTATTTCTTCAAAATCAATAATTAATGTTTTAAATAAATATTTCTCCCTGTTTGGTATTCCAAAGGTTCTTATATCTGACAATGGGACTTATTTCACCTCCCAAGAATTTGAAAATTTTCTAACGAACTTAAATATACAGCATAACAAAGCTTCAATTTATTACCCTCAAAGTAATGGTCTACTAGAAAGAGCGCATAAAACATTAAAAGAATCTGTGGCGTGCATTTCTTCTCATGCTTTCCAATGGGATGACAATTTGCTCTATTTTAAACTTTTTTATAACAATTCATCCCATTCTGCTACTGGTTTCTCTCCCGCGCAATTGTTTTTCGCGAGAGATCTGAATACTACCATTCAACTTAATTTTGATCCGCAGACATGTCAGGATTATCCAGAATATTTTTCAAAACAACAAAAGTTGATTGAACAATCTCGCAAAGATGTTCAGGAATACGAAAGGAAGTTACTAGAAGGTAAAAATAAAAAAAATACTAATATAAATACTTCAACTTTCAAAATTGAAGACACTGTGTTTTTAAAGGCTCTTATCACTCCTACTTCTCTAGCTCCATAGGTTATTTTATGCACATCATTTATGTCACTTTAATTAAGAATCTATGTTGATAGGATCTTATTTTAAATGCTTCTCAAATATTGTGCATTGGTGTTCATGCACGACCCAACTTTTCCCACATCATGTGTGTTTGTTTATATTGGTGAAGTTATTGTTCCAGCCTCAGAATTCATATGCGAAGGCTCCTGTTTGTGTTAAGTTAGTGAAGTCTATCTATGGGTCGTTGCAACAAGCTGTAATTAAATAAAGAATTTAATAATAATGGACTTTGAAAATTTAACAGCTATTTAACGAATTTAATTATGTTTAGCTATCACAAGAATTTTTTTTTTATTCTGTTGTTTGCACTACATGTAGAGTCGTCGAGGCATGCTGTTGTATTGTCTAGTGATATTGCTAATATGGGCTGGTGCCTAGTATGCTATTTAATTGCTAGTTAACATAACAACAACAAAAAAAAAAAACAACAAAAAAAAAACTTTTTTGTTTATTTGTCTCTGGTGTCTGCTACTATTGTGCAATTTTGTGATCTGCTTGGTGCCCATAATCAATAATAATAATAATAACAAATTTTTAACTACATCTAGTTATTTATTTATTTATTTATTTTGCTTATCCTCCTTTTGTACATTGTAATGATTTTGTATGCTCACTGTGGCCACTGTGCTCTCCCTGGTGTTTTTGCCGTACCTCCATTACTTACCACCACCACCACCTACTGTTTGCGCTTCTGCTATTATCATGCTGAGCGTTCTACAAATCATGTGTGCTGCAAGAGAACACTGTCTGGGATAAATTGTTTGCTGCAGTTCAAGGAGCAGGTTATGATACCGCGCACTAACACTACTGGAGAGACTGTGCCACATACAAATTGTACATTCAACTTATCATCTTCTTTCTTTCTTACTGCATCATCGAAACGACGAGGACGATGCTACATCCTGGAAGATCCAGAGGATTCCGATGGAGTTTTTCCTGATGCAAGTATCTGCTGAGGTCGCCAGAGTTACTGCTTCGGCATTCTCTTCTCAACAGAAGGTCTCGATGTTCCTGTTTCACAGCAAGTGAAGTATCTTCGCCGATCCGCCAGATCCTCTGAGGAGCGAGTTTCATACTCGAGGCTGTTTTGCTATATTCACAGAACTTTTCCAAGAAATTAACTGGTTTTGATTCTGGTAGACTTGGCATGTAATATGGCTCCCTTGGCCCAGTCCAAGGTCTTATATCCTAATTTGGATTAATTGAGTTTATTTTTATTTTTATTTTTATTTTTTTTATCTACATGGTTAATTTTATATTTGTGTTTTTTTTTCTATGGGAGGGGGGGGAATGTGACATGGAATTCGACTTTGTAAATATATTTTATTGTCCCATAGTCTTGATGCAACATTGATTCGGTTCCATGCACATTCTAGTGTATCTGTTTTGTTGTGTATGTCATAGGATGTATGTGTGTTGGGTTCGCGCCTGTATTTTGTACCGGTTTCTGGGGGAAAGGTATGTACCCCCCGGAGGCAAATTCAGCTTATCGTAAAGAGGTTTTTTTTTTGTATAAGAATAAAAGCGTGACTTGCCACCCCTTCTCGGCTGTAGGGGGGTCTAGCGTCCCCATGGCCATTTTTTTAGCCAATGAGAGCTGAAAGGTGTTTGTTCGAGGATAGCTGACCTCTGCTCGCCCCAGTTCAAAAGGAAGGAATAAGAAAACGTTTTTTCGATGGAGTTGGAGTTTTAACAGCGACAGATTTAGGACCTCGTGGTGAGAATATCGATCAGATCCGCCATTTTTTTTTGGCTTGCTTCGCCGATTCCGCTGGTCGACTGATGAGATACGAGATGTACCTATTCCATACGAAGGTGGTGGTAAGTTAATATTATTTTGTGTTATATTTATCAGGTGAGAGCACGGTGATTTATTGTTATGTAATTTGGATTTTATGTGTTATAATAATCTTTTAACGTATGATATTAATTGATATGATTTTCTCTGTAAAAGTTTGTAGTCAGTGTATAAATTAATGTATGTAATATGAAGAGAAATTAAATGGTTACATTAAATATTAAATTTGAGTACGTGCTCTTCAGTTATTCTCGGACATGTGTCAGAGTGAATTTCTTAAATTAATAATTTAGCAAAAAAAAAAAAAATAAATAAATAAGTAAATAATAAGCCACTATACAGAATATGCTAATTAGCATATGTTCTAACTTAACTTAAGATATATATATATATATATATATATATGTGTGTGTGTGTGTGTGTGTGTGTGTGTGTGTGTGTGTGTGTGTGATAAAAAATAAGAAATGTGTGTATACTTTTCCCTTGCAAAATGAGAAAATGGAGTAACATTGCAATCTAGGGAGAAATATAGTATAAAGCAAAGCCTTTGTTGAATCCCTATATTTAAATGCATTGAGAAGACATCTCTTATGATGCAGTTTGTAAGTTCTAGTATTACAAAATTGATGATCACTATTCAAAACTTTCTTTTGTGAGACACAAGAAACTGTCATTCATACATTTTTAATTTCGTTGAAGAAAGTTTAATTCAGAGCCACAGTCTTCAGATTTTACCGACAATCTACCCAAGCATCCTCTCAAAGTCCTACGGTGAATCCATATTTTAGATTCCATAATTCATTGATTGAAGGGCCAAAACTACTCTGAACTCCCAATTATCGAATTAATACTTAGGCAAGTACGCAAAAAAGGAAAATGCAGATAATGAAAAACTGGCTCTAAATACCTCAAAAATTAAATGCATTGATTTAAAGAAGGTCTAAATAAAACATTGATAATACTTCCAATAATTTTCAGGTTGACATTTTTTCGGGCTATTGGTGTATTATTTTACATCCTTTTATTGTAATGCCTGGATAATCCCCACGGATAATCAGGATTTCATTTCATGCTTTTTTCTTATGCGTTTTTATTACCTGTTATTCAAGTAAACATGTTTTGAATGAAGTTCCCTTCAAAACATGCAGCGATAGATTCGATAATTTTTACGCGACAGACCAAATAGTTATTCTCGTTATGTGCAGTAGTGAGATTCTGCATGACTTGCTATGACAACACACCTAAAATACTTTTTTTCTCTCGCTCTCTCTCGAATAGATTGTTACAGAATTTGAATCAGCAAATAAAATCACTTACATTATCTTCGGAAAAAAATTAAACAATATTCAGAAACCTCTTTTATATATTTTTTAAAGCGGAGGCACTTGTCGTCAAACATTCGCTTATACTACGCCGCATATTTACTGTCCATTTTATTGTGGGGGCACCATATAGGCTGACAGCATTACCCCCTATGAAGGGATGACACAAAACGGAGGCATTTTTCGTGGCGCGACATCGGATTCGATCCGAGAAATTCAGCGTGCTGTACCACAGGGCCGCAGCAAGTCCTCTTTTATAATATCACTAGCTGAAAACCTGCACTTCGCTACGGAGTACATTCAAATTAAATACAACGGTCAATGTATGCAATTAATGCGAAAACAAAATAAATATATAGCGTAACTCTAGAATAGATGGCCATAGAGGAGAGATGGCCAGCCTAAATATTTCCAAAACTTGATCATAAATGGCAGTTTAAACTTTTTACGTAGGAAGTGTTCAACGAGTTCATTCATTGCGAGGTACAGCTGTGTTTTTCTTTTATAAAATGTAAGTGAAATTTTAATGTTTATTTAATTTAGTGGTTGAATATTTTTGTTGAATTAGGTATCTGAATGTTTTGCAATACATACGTTACATTTTTTATTTACTTTACGGTCTTTTAAGGCACGTATATAATCCAATCATTGCTTCTAAGCCTAAAACAAAGACGTACAATGTCACAGTGACGCTTTAAATTGGGTGGCCATCTGTCCTTCAATTTCAGGATAGATAGCCACATAAAATCGAGGAGAGATGACCACCTTTAATCAATATTTAAAAATTATACGGAGTGAGTATTTTAACTAAATATAATTATATTTATAATAATTATATAACTTTTATGTTTATAATTATATTATATGCACCAGTTCATCATGTAACCATGACAAAAACAGTTAGAAAACGTACCAAACAGGTAGCTATGCTTTTGACATCACCAGAAAATATTGACAAACGACGGAAACTTTCATCCCAGAAACAGATAAAGTTGATAAATAAGCTTAAAACCAGTAAAAAGCCTAAAAAAACGCGAGAAAGAAACAAAAACACGACACTTCCAGTAGCAAAGAAGATGGAATACATTTGAAATTATCAGATTCTACAGATTCCAAGGGAATAGAATTTGATGAGGATCACTGTTGGTTGGGGAGAAGAATACAATACCATAACCATAAAGGATGACAGGATAAAATGTATAAGGTGCCAGAAATGGTTCCATGAAACGTGTAAAAACTATCAAGACCTTTGCCAAAAATGTGGTAAAATTTTACGAAAAGTGAAGGGTTGAAGTTGTACTTCAAATGTTGTTTATTCGAATTTTATTCACTCATTTTCCGTGATATAATAGCATCTTTGAAAATTGCTATTAAATTTTCATAATTAACTATATGAAATGAATTGTTTTTTGCTATTTTAACTTCACTTTTTCTTTCTTGTATTGAACGGCCCTCTCTCCTCGGCTTGAAGGAGAGATGGCCATCTGCCATTTTAATTTCAAACTATGTTTCCCACTTTTTGTTCTCAACGTTTAATTTTTTTTGCCCAAAATATGATGAGTGTATGTATAAGAATTTTAAATATGCATAAATATTTCTTGTGTTTACATTCTAAGAATTTATATTTCAATCTTTAAAAACTATGGCCATCTATCCTAGACTTACCCTATATATATGTATGTATAATAAATACAAATAAATAATCCAACAGAGATAGATAAAAAAATAATACGAATATAGACAAAAAAACAAACAGAAATCAAGCACTGTGGGCATCCACGCACCAACGGCCAGATTCTGTTAAGTGCCGGAACTGAACCATAAAACAACATAGAGGTAACCGACAGGTCTCGTCATCAGGGAGCCTAACCATATCAGTTACCTCAAGGGGAACTTTCTGAATAGGATGCAGGTAAGCCCAAAAAACATACCAAGGCCCCGAGTCCCCCAAGGAAGCAATTAGTCAAAAAGAAAAATGAAAAGACATACACAACTTACAGTATGGGCTCAACGCACCATACATGCAAGCACACAAATAATCCTAATGCAAAGTAAAAGATGCATACATACCCCAATTCCGTAAGTGACGGTTATGGCGAAACAGCAGCCAATTCTATCCTAAAAGTTACGTCATTGTAACATTACTATAGCGCCACCCCCCATTACAGCTTAACCAAATGAAAACTTAAAAACTATTCTAAACATCTTTAAAAATTCCTGAGTCTAAATGCCATTTTTTTAAACTTTTAAATTGCCGAAATTTTTAGGGAAATCGTTTTTACTTAAGTTTTCCTCGAAAATGCTACAAGCCTCCAAAAAATCCCCAGCGTTGTTACATATGTTTTTTATTCTGTAAAGTTGTGAGTAAAAAATATTATAATAAATTTTATAGTTTAAGTTGCTATGGAAATTTGTAAACGTAATAACCTCGAAGTTAAAATCTAACCTTTTATCATATATCCCTATTTTTATTTCTCTAGTTTGAATTTTAATTTTTAAATCCAGATAAGTTGCACAAAGATTATTATCGTTAGTCCGGTTTAAAGTTAGTTCCTTTGGGTAGATTTGATTAAGAAATTCCAAATCGTTGCAGTTAAAAATTATGAGGTCATCAATATATCTAAATCCGATAACATTATTTGAGTTAAGAAATTTAGTTTCGTAAAAATGTAAGAATAGGTTGGCAAATGCACTAGAATAGCTATTTCCCATAGGTATACCCTTTATCTGTTTAAAGAAACATAAACCATTAAAGAGGCAGTTTTCAAAAATATTAAATTTACATAAATCAATCCAGTCACATTTTAAGATTAAAGTACTATCTAAATAAGCATCATAAATTTCTGAACAGATAATCATTAAATTATCATGCGGAATACTGGTAAACAGGTTTTCAAAATCAAACGTGTATATGCTATCTATATTCTTACTTTTTAAAAAATGTAGAACATCCTAGTTATTATTTATAATAAAGCTATTTTCGGTAACCTTAATTTTATTTAGAATAATTTTTAAATAGCTAAAGAACTTTTTACTGAACAAAGTGTTATAACAATTTGTACTACATGTAACAAACCTAAATTTAGTAGGTACTTTATGGAATTTTATGGTAGGAAACAGGTAAGGGTATTTTATGCTATTAATCTTAAACTTAAATTTTTTGCTAAAAGCTAAAATCCTATTATGTCTTTCTTTTTTGGTAAGGTTAATTTTTTGATAGGTATTATTTGAGTTGTATTCCCTAGAAATTAACTGCTTAAAATAATCTTTACATATAAAACCGAAGTTATTTGCAGCCTTATCAACAACCGTAATAATAAAATTATTTTTTAAACCTTTAATTTTACTGTATAGAACTTTGTTTAGAAAAAAACAAACCTCTTGTCCTCCATACCATACTCTTCATAATACCTTTTTATATCCTGTAAAATATGCACCTTCCACTCCATAAAACCTTCGATAGGCCAATTGTACTTCCTTGCTAATTTTACAATGCAGTAATCTAAATCTTTAGTGATAGAACTTATAATTTGCTTTAAATTTACCTTATTTCTTACCCTAAATTTTGAGCCCTTACGTAGAACTTCCCTCAACCTAACATCTTTAACAATATTAAGATCCCCTGTTACAATATGCCCCGAAATCGGATTAACAAAGTTTTTAAACTCCTCAATATGACAATTACAATCAGAATTAGAAATTTTGCCTAAGTTATGACTATAAAAGTTATAGTTGCAGATTATGTCCCTTAACGTTTTTTGATATTTAAGAGCAATAGCGATTTTCCCACAATCCTTTATTTCTAATAATTTAGAATTATTATGTACAATAGTAGGTAGTTTTATATGCTCGAAATCTTTATCTAGAAAGTTAATAGTACAGTACTCTACCCCTACAGCCCTTCCCCTCTTAGCATCCAAATTAGTCAGGTTAAGCTTGTATTTAATTAAATCTAAAATTATTAGTTTTGTAAACCTCGAAACAAATTTAATTGAAGATAAATGATGTTTGATTACCCACCTTAAACCAGAATTATTTTGGTTGAATAAAAAATGTTTAATTATTTTAATGTTCTTAAAATCAATAACTAAATTACAAATCCCTTGCAGATCATCCAGTTTCAATTTTGTTTTTAATTTATTGCTACTTTTCCCCTTTTACCCCTATAATTAGAATGTATATACAGAGGCTGTTAGCACATTTTTTAGACGATTTTGGTAAGCGGTAATAAAAAATCGTTTGCTGCAAAAGAAATAATTGCAATTGTACTATATTTTTAAATGTCAAAATTATCATCTGCGGCTTGAAAGTTTTGTTTTTATTCAAAATGGCGTTTTTAACAAAGGAGTGGTTCGAAGGCTACATTTGCATACTCCGTTATCCAAAAACGCTGTGAGAGTCATGGTTTTGTGATATCTAAAGCGTCGATAGGTAATATCGTCAACAAGAAAGGAAAAAAACGTCAAATTGGAGCCTCAAGTGGGACAAAAATTCCAAGCAAGTATCCAAGGAAAAACGGACATCTTCGACTATTGCAAAGGTACGTTGTTCAATGTTAAAAGAAAATCCCCGTAGTCAAAGGGCAGTTTCAAAATCATTAAAATGCTCGGTGTCCACTGTAAACAAAATGATAAACGTTCATTTAAATCTTAAGAAAGCGAAAAAACGCAATGTGCATAGTCTTCTTCCAAATCATATCGCTAAACGCAGGACACGCTGCAGAATTCTATATGAAAAACACTTATCCAAAGAAAAATGGAAGACAATTGTCACAATAGATGAATCATGGGTGTATTTAAATGATTGCAACAAAAAAAGAGCCATTTATTATCATAAAAGGGGAGAAAAAAATTTATGTACATAGTTCAAAGAATCGAAAGAAAGTTTTTCTAAGGGATTCATGATTGTTGCTGGTTTTTCTTATAATGGCAAGTTAAAAATATAGAGAGTGGAAAAAAAATGTCAAGATGAACTCCAAATACTATCAGGAACATATTTTATCGCCAATTTTTCTGAATTAAATACCATCGCTTTACCCACAGTGCCATCAATCTGTGATACTCCATCAGGACAAAGCTAGCAGTCACACATCAAAATCCAGTGTAAATTTCCTAAAAGAAATGGAACAAAAAACTGGTATCAAGGCCATACCCTTCACTAATATCCCTACTAAATCTCCCTATGTATCACCTATGGATTTTTGTGCTTTCGGACTTTTAAAATCTGCATTATCCAAACGTCGTCCCAAAACCCTTACAGGACTCCGGAAAGCTGTTCAGGAGGAAAGGTATAGAATACCTCTTCTGACACTTGAAAAGGCATTATTATCCTGGAAATTGCGGTGTCGAAAGATAGTTCAGAATAAGGGATGTCAAATAGAACATTTAAAAAACAAGAATTTTATGTAATTTAGTTTTGTGGATACAATATACCGGGTGGCCATAATTAAACTGACAGTGCTCACAGTGTTCTGTAGCGCGATCTATTTGCGAGAATGACGCCACATTTTGTAGGAAGATTAAACAAGACGGGGGACGAAGGATTCCGCGAAAAAATAAATTAGTTCCAAAAGTCACCGCTAGGGGAATATTTGGCGCTGTGTAATAGAAAATAGAGTGTTAACAAATGCAAATTAATACGGAATAAAATTACCTTCTATTATGCACATTTTCTTATTTAGTTCAAGTGCAATATGGCAACACTTTTAAAAAAGCGTAAATTCTACATAAACACCGATAAAGTCTCGTGATCTGCAATATCACGTACGCTGAGCAGAAGAAGAAGTTCTTTATTCAATTTTCACGTTACATCCATTGCCACAGTGCCAGTTGCTTGGGTTTTAAAAGGCAATGTGTTACGTTTCGAATCAATCGGATTGAAAGTTTATGTGCAATGTCTCCTTCTTTAGTCGAGCGTGCGTTACTGGTCAAATTCTTTTACCTCAACCAGTGCAACGCGTCAGCCGCTCTTCGTGCTTTTAGAACGCACAAAAAAAATGCGTAAAGGTAACGGTCCTGTGTCAGTTAATGGGCTAAAAGCAATGGTTGCGACGTTTGAGAAAACACGTTCTCTGAAGGTTCAGTCAGGCAGAGGACGAAAACCTGTACCACAGGATACAATCGAAGCAGTTGTCACGGCGATTGTCGACAGAGGACCAGACAATATTGCTGCCACCTCTAGCGCTCGTGGATTAGCTCGGAATATGGATATGCCTTACAGTACGGTATGGAAAATCTTACGAAAGATTATCAACTTCTATCCGTACAAGATCAGCCGTGTACAGGAGTTACTGTACCCCGACCATGATAAGCGATTGACTTTCGCTCTCGCCTTTCTTGCCAGAATGGAGGTGGATGATGCTTGGCCGTGGAAAATCTAATGGGGAGACGAGGCCCACTTTTACCTGCATGGAACTGTGAATACCCAGAACTGCCGAATTTGGGATGACAAATCACCACATGCAGTCACAGAAATTCCCTTACATTCACCAAAGGTAACTGTTTGGTGTGGGTTCACAGCGGAATTTATCGTAGGTCCATTCTTCTATGAGAACATTACCCCGACAGGACCGGAAACCTATTCTGTTACCGGAGAGAAATATCGCCACATGTTGAACAGCTTTGTCATTCCGGCACTTCAGCAAAGACAATGCCTGGGGAAAATCGTTTTCATGCAAGATGGAGCCCCTCCACACGTTGCTGTACAGGTGCAACAGCTGCTACGACAGAAATTCACAACAGAAAGAGTCATTAGCCGCTACTTTCCAACTGGATGGCCACTTCGGTCGCCTGATCTTGCCCCATGCGACTTCTGGCTATGGGGTTACCTTAAGTCCAAGGTCTATCAAGGAGTGGTCCAGGACCTGGCTACGTTGAAGGATAACATATCACGGACTGTACGGGAGATTCCTGCAGACATGTTACTTTCTGCTGTTGTGCATACTGTGCACAGAATGCAATATGTGGTCCACAACAACGGCAGCCACATTGAACCTCATTTGAATGCAAAATAAAAGGTAATTTCCGTATTGATTTGCATTTGTTAACACTCTATTTTCTATTACACAGCGCCAAATATTCCTCTAGCGGTGACTTTTGGAACTAATCTATTTATTCGCGGAATCCTTCGTCCCCCGTCTTGTTTAATCTTCATACAAAATGTGGCGTCATTCTCGCAAATAGATCGCGCTACAGAACACTGTGAGCATTGTCAGTTTAATTATGGCCACCCGGTACATCGTCTAAAAAATGTGTGAACAGCCTCTGTAATTAAACCTATCAATAACTATGAATTTTTTATAAACGCAGTTATTATCTAAATCCACCGGTTCTTCAACGTTAAGTTTACTGTTTAAACTGTACGGAAATAGTTAACATAACTTCGAGCAGGCTAAATTATATATTATTGATGAGATTAATGATTTAAATAAAAGGTTGGATTTTGAAAATTTATATATTTGTAAGCTTAAAACACTATTTCCGTACGGTTTAAACAGTAAACTTAACGGGGAAGAACCGGTGGATTTAGATAATAACTGCGTTTATAAAAAAATTATGGTTATTGATAGGTTTAATTATATACATTCTAATTATAGGGGTAAAGGAGGTAAAGGTAGCAATAGTTTAAAAACAAAATTGAAACTGGATGATCTGCAAGGGATTTGTAATTTAGTTATTGATTTTAAGAACATTAAAATAATTAAACATTTTTTATTCAACCAAAATAATTCTGGTTTAAGGTGGGTAATCAAACATCATTTATCTTCAATTAAATTTGTTTCGAGGTTTACAAAACTAATAATTTTAGATTTAATTAAATACAAGCTTAACCTGACTAATTTGGATGCTAAGAGGGGAAGGGCTGTAGGGGTAGAGTACTGTACTATTAACTTTCTAGATAAAGATTTCGAGCATATAAAACTACCTACTATTGTACATAATAATTCTAAATTATTAGAAATAAAGGATTGTGGGAAAATCGCTATTGCTCTTAAATATCAAAAAACGTTAAGGGACATAATCTGCAACTATAACTTTTATAGTCATAACTTAGGCAAAATTTCTAATTCTGATTGTAATTGTCATATTGAGGAGTTTAAAAACTTTGTTAATCCGATTTCGGGGCATATTGTAACAGGGGATCTTAATATTGTTAAAGATGTTAGGTTGAGGGAAGTTCTACGTAAGGGCTCAAAATTTAGGGTAAGAAATAAGGTAAATTTAAAGCAAATTATAAGTTCTATCACTAAAGATTTAGATTACTGCATTGTAAAATTAGCAAGGAAGTACAATTGGCCTATCGAAGGTTTTATGGAGTGGAAGGTGCATATTTTACAGGATATAAAAAGGTATTATGAAGAGTATGGTATGGAGGACAAGAGGTTTGTTTTTTTCTAAACAAAGTTCTATACAGTAAAATTAAAGGTTTAAAAAATAAGTTTATTATTACGGTTGTTGATAAGGCTGCAAATAACTTCGGTTTTATATGTAAAGATTATTTTAAGCAGTTAATTTCTAGGGAATACAACTCAAATAATACCTATCAAAAAATTAACCTTACCAAAAAAGAAAGACATAATAGGATTTTAGCTTTTAGCAAAAAATTTAAGTTTAAGATTAATAGCATAAAATACCCTTACCTGTTTCCTACCATAAATTCCATAAAGTACCTACTAAATTTAGGTTTGTTACATGTAGTACAAATTGTTATAACACTTTGTTCAGTAAAAAGTTCTTTAGCTATTTAAAAATTATTCTAAATAAAATTAAGGTTACCGAAAATAGCTTTATTATAAATAATAACTAGGATGTTCTACATTTTTTAAAAAGTAAGAATATAGATAGCATATACACGTTTGATTTTGAAAACCTGTTTACCAGTATTCCGCATGATAATTTAATGATTATCTGTTCAGAAATTTATGATGCTTATTTAGATAGTACTTTAATCTTAAAATGTGACTGGATTGATTTATGTAAATTTAATATTTTTGAAAACTGCCTCTTTAATGGTTTATGTTTCTTTAAACAGATAAAGGGTATACCTATGGGAAATAGCTATTCTAGTGCATTTGCCAACCTATTCTTACATTTTTACGAAACTAAATTTCTTAACTCAAATAATGTTATCGGATTTAGATATATTGATGACCTCATAATTTTTAACTGCAACGATTTGGAATTTCTTAATCAAATCTACCCAAAGGAACTAACTTTAAACCGGACTAACGATAATAATCTTTGTGCAACTTATCTGGATTTAAAAATTAAAATTCAAACTAGAGAAATAAAAATAGGGATATATGATAAAAGGTTAGATTTTAACTTCGAGGTTATTACGTTTACAAATTTCCATAGCAACTTAAACTATAAAATTTATTATAATATTTTTTACTCACAACTTTACAGAATAAAAAACATATGTAACAACGCTGGGGATTTTTTGGAGGCTTGTAGCATTTTCGAGGAAAACTTAAGTAAAAACGATTTCCCTAAAAATTTCGGCAATTTAAAAGTTTAAAAAAAATGGCATTTAGACTCAGGAATTTTTAAAGATGTTTAGAATAGTTTTTAAGTTTTCATTTGGTTAAGCTGTAATGGGGGGTGGCGCTATAGTAATGTTACAATGACGTAACTTTTAGGATAGAATTGGCTGCTGTTCGCCATAACCGTCACTTACGGAATTGGGGTATGTATGCATCTTTTACTTTGCATTAGGATTATTTGTGTGCTTGCATGTATGGTGCGTTGAGCCCATACTGTAAGTTGTGTATGTCTTTTCATTTTTCTTTTTGACTAATTGCTTCCTTGGGGGACTCGGGGCCTTGGTATGTTTTTTGGGCTTACCTGCATCCTATTCAGAAAGTTCCCCTTGAGGTAACTGATATGGTTAGGCTCCCTGATGACGAGACCTGTCGGTTACCTCTATGTTGTTTTATCAGGGCCCGACTTTGACACAATGGGGCCCTGGGCAAAGCAGACTTTGGGGGCCCCCTTCAAGGACAGATCCAGAGGGGGGCATATCCCCCTCCTCAGGACCAGATTTCCACATGAACATGTGGGACACTCACCCAGGCCTCCCTTAAATCGGGACCAGAAATTCAAAAAAAATTTCGACCGACATGTCAAAAATTTGAAGAAAATAATGAATATTAATAAGTGTTAATTAATTTATTTTTAATGTTAATAAATAAATTCATGAAATTTTCTTTTGAAATTTAAAATAAATCACAGTCTAGAGTTATTAAAATTCCCCCCTCCCCCCCCCAAAAAAAAAAAAAAATTAAATCAGAAACGCTTATGGACGTAAGCATGCTTTCAGTATAGTGGGTGCATTGTGCTCCACCCAGGATTTTTTTCTGTATCCGCCACTGCACCCCTTTACTATATTAACCAAAATAACAAATTCTCAAAACTATGTACAACTTTATACTAAATTAGGGGGCCCCATAATTTGGGGGGCCCTGGGCAAGTGCCCCACTTGCCCATGCGGAAATCTGGGCCTGTGTTTTATGGTTTAGTTCCGGCACTTAACAGAATCTTGCCTTTGGTGCGTGGATGCCCACAGTGCTTGATTTTTGTTTGTTTTTTGTCTATATTCGTATTATTTTTTATCTATCTCTTTTGGATTATTTATTTGTTTTTTTCATTATGGGGATATGAAGCTTCTGCGCTATCCTCTATTGAAAATGCTTTATGTTTTTCTTTGCAGGATATGTTTTATGTTAAAGTGATTTAGCAGTCTATGCTTGAATTTTAATTTTTGTTTATTTCTATTGTTTATATTTTACATATAATAAATACAATTATCAATGTATACAATTGATGTAAAAAAAACAAAAAAATATATTTATAAAAAAATCGTAAGAGATATTTTTATAGAAAAATTAATGTAGAAGAAAATATTCAAATTAAATCTAACAGGACCTACTAAAGAATATAGTACAGTTAATATAGTACATTTTGAGGAACATATCTTTTACTGTATTCTAATATTCTTTTGGATAATGTCCAATCGTCTGCCGCATTAGAAAGAAAAAAATTTTTTTTGTCTATTTCATTGTTATGTACGTGATAATAAATTTATTTACAGTACCAGAAAAAAATCATGTGATCAGCATTTAATAAATTAAATTCTAAAATTTAATCTTTAAAAATTCACCAAAAAATCAGAAAATGGAAGTAAAGATTCGAAAAAGATTTCATTTTAAAGGAATTTCTATGATCTTTCTCGTGATATAAATTTCATAACACTCAAATTATTATTTTAATGCAAACTTTAAAAAAGTTACTAAAACAGTTTAAAAATTTAATTTAAAAAAATTTAAGAAGAATTTTTCAAAAATCTTTCTTAGTGCACCCCTACACTATAAGAAGATTCGCCACGCAAAATTTCAGCCCTAGAAATAATTATAGTTTACTCATTGTCACCATTGTGTGTCGTACTATATTGTAATCATAAATTGTTCTTCTGATTATTTTGCTAAATAATATTTTGAATTTTGCTGTCTGTTAAAGTCTTAGGACGGCTTCATCATCCTTAACAAAAGATTCGTCCCGAAACATTTGACTATAGAGAAAAGTTTTACTATTGCATTGCTTCCTTGAACGAATATCCGCAAAGTCAGAAATATTGGCAGATTTTACATCACTGAAGGATCTCTCAATAAATTTTATGTAAACGTAAATACGTTCATTTCATCACAAAGTTTACTGTAGTCTTTTTCTTTCCGTCTAGCAGAAAGTAAACATGCTCATCTCGCCGACGACACCACAGACTTTTTTTTTTATCAAATTGTTCTAAAATTTTTAATTTGTGTCAGTCTTTGAAAATATGACTGATCTTGCATTATATTGTTTTGGTTCGAAACATCCTCAGATGAATGAAATAGGATTGATGATAAATGTAGAGTTTTTCATGGTAAAAAATGCTTTATGGATTTAAAATTTTTAGTAACATTTTCCGGTAATCTCCACTTGTATCAGCATATATCGCTTCACTCAAATCAACGTCATACTTCATATGATACCACTCGTGAATGTCAGCTAAGTCTACCTGTAAAATAGAAACAATACAATTAATAATAATTTGATGATCCTCAATTGTATAATAATGATGACCAATTAATTTATCTTGATTCAAAATGCAAAAGAAAAATTATATGAACATTTAGAGGAATAATCCGCCTTATTAAAGAGAACAAATGATCGGGAGAAGTCCCATATCCTGTGCCGGAAAATTAGGCGATTTTTTTCGGGTGATAAATATTTCAATATGGTGTATTCTCATTTGTTTCTGTTCAGATGTTTTTAACTATGTTTTGATGGGAGTTTCTTATTCGTGTTACTGTGGATATTGAAAATTTAATGCCTAGTAGCTATTTTAAAAAGGATGATGAAATACCTCTTCTGGAAAATGATCCCGATTGGGGAAATTTGGAATTGAAAAAAAAATATGTTTATTACTCAGGTTTAACTCTTATAAAATTGAAAATAGTTATAAAATCTTACGAAATTTTATCATGTAATACATTTTTACCGTGGTTTTTGTTTTGTTATTATTTTTTTTATTTTTATTATTATTTGTTTGTTTGAGAAATTTGAACTTTTTGATGTTTTAATCTTTTTTTATTTTAATTCACAGCATTGTTTTCAGTTAAGTGACACTTTAACACTTATGTGATCATTTTGAAAAAGGGAAATCGTTTTTCTGGATATTTTCACTATAAAAAATTCTATGCATTGCATTTTTGGGGGATCTCGATTTTTTTTTCTTTTAAATGGCAGATGCAATTGAGAATACCCTAAATTCCTTCCATAATTGTTTCTTCAAAACGTGGCTTTCTGGTAAGTTATAAATTCTATTTTGTTTCTATTTGTTTTCTTTTTAGCCTAAGTGACGCCGACTGAGTTTTCCGCCAAACGCGGATAACTCAGAAACCGTGGCAAATAGCGCCAAGCGGCACAGGATACGGAACTCTTCCCAAATGATCCCATGAAATAATATGTCATATACCGGTTATTATAGATATGCACGTATTCTTTGGCAAGTTGTTCCATATGGGGAATTTAGGTTCAAATGTGTTGCAACGGATGAGCCTGTGGGTTCGAGTCCTAGAGCTGGCATGGATGTTTGCAGACGTTCAAAATTGGCTTTAAACTGTAGGTCCCGGGCTAATTACCTCTTGTGTTACAAAAGTTGACTGTAGCACTCTCAACCAACCCTATAGCAATGTAATACAGTGGAATCCGGTTAATGGACCACCGGTTAATCAGACTAGCCGCTTAATCGGACCGAATCCTAAAGAACTGAAACAAATCCTATTGAATAAGCCTAATAGGGCATGTTCGTGTAATCGGACTAGCCGTTTATTAGGACCAAAATTATCGCGTCCCGATGTGGTCCGATTAATCGGAATCGACTGTACTCTCGAGTTTGAAGTCTTGGTCTTTGTCATGTCAATTTCCGTCAGGAAATTCTTCAAAGAGAACATTCCATTTGGCAAATTTTTAATATTTTTGTCTCCATATTTAATTCTTCTTTTAAATATAGTCATTTCTAGGCTACATTCAGTTTAGAAATATCTATCGTTACATTAGACCAGCGGTTCTCAACTTTTTTTAGCCCCTCCTCCCCCTATACGTAAAAAAAATAAAATTAACACTTCGAGACCTCCCAGACCAAAATGTAATAACAGTAACAGGAAATAATTGCACGAACGAATGAGTTTTAATTATTTCGCGACACCCCTGGAGATCGCGGGTTTCAGGTTGAGAAAAGTGGCTTTACACCAATTATTCCAATAATTCGCATGCTCATAGTAAGGCATATGAAAAAAAAATAAGAAAAATAAAGGGTGCATCTTCGAATATTCAGTGTCACGAAGCTTTCACACTTATTTCTGGAAAGTAATCTTTCGATCAAGCCTAAATCTGGATATTTCTTTTATTTTTGAATTCGAGTTTCGAAAGATTCACTTAAATATGATATATTTTAATTAATGTCTCGCAAATAACTGCATATATATTTACCTCAGACCTGGATACTAGTATTCGAATTACAGTTTTGTCATCTGTTCCTGGTCCATTTAATGCTTGATGGAGCTGTTTGGCAAAAAAGGCTGGTCTGTTGTCAATACATTCAACTGCAAAAGATAGAATTTTTACTATTGGTCAACGATTGTTGTTCATCTTGACGTTTTGGGGAACTCTGCATTTATTTCATAGCTTTAAATGTTTTACTAGTTTTCTGTTTCAAAGTAAAAGGAAATTTGAATTTTACATTTGAATACCTATTACGAAACATTAGTTTTAAGGAAATCCATGATACACTGAAGTGCCACTGAATTAGGGATAGCAAAGCCTATGCAAATTGCGTAGCGCTGCGCATCATGTCTGCGCAAGTGAGGGCGGTGGTAACTGCATACATAGCGCGTACTGTGGTTGTTCTGATTTAGTTGTTGGAATTGCCAGTATGGGTAAACTGCCTGATTTAGACGCCTTCGATCGCAGACAAATTGTAGGTGCGCGACGCATGGGCCATTCAATTTCCGAAATCGTCAGACAGCTAGGATTTTCAAGGTCGACAGTGTCAAGAGTATACCAAGAATACATGGGTGGTGGAAAAAAAATAGCGATCGGGCAAACTTCAAAGGACAATTAGCCTTCACAGTGCGTGGTGAGAGACGGCTCAGGCGTATTGTACGTAGCCAGCGAAGCCAAACATTAGCTCAAATTACCACCCAGTTTAATGACGGTGCCAGTCGTACAGTCAGTAAACGGACTGTGCAACGCTCGCTTCACCGTATGGGTTTCGGGAGCCGTCGACCTAAGAGAGTACCATTGCTCTATACTCGCTATCGGACTGCACGTCTTGCCTGGGCAAGAGAGCACAGAGACTGGAGTGTAGAGGACTGGAAACGAGTAGCATGGAGTGATGAGTCTCGACTCCGACTACTTAACGCCGACGGGAGGCTGAGAATATGGCGTCAGGCTCATGAAGCCATGGATCCTGCATGCTTGGCTGGAACTGTACAAGGGCATGGTGGCTCAATCATGGTCTGGGGTGTTTTTTCGTGGCACAGTTTGGGATCTTTGGTGCGTGTACCAACCTCCCTCAATGCAATTCGGTACGTAGAGTTGCTGGGTGATCACCTCCATCCATTTATGCTGTTCTGTTATCCGCACGGTAATGGAGTTTTCCAGCAAGACAACTGTACCTCTCACAAGTCCCGGTTGGCTACTGGCTGGTTGGATGAGCATTCCTCTGACTGCTCTGTCATGAATTGGCCACCTAGAAGCCCAGACTTAAATCCTATTGAGCATCTTTGGGATGTTTTGGAACAAGGCGTGAAAGACCATCACACAGCACCAAAGAACCTTACTGAATTGTGGACAACTTTAGCCAATATTTGGCAAGCCATTCCCGTGGAACGTTTCCAGAAACTTGTTGAATCTATGCCTCGTCGTGTGGCAGCCGTTATCAAGGCCAGAGGAGGCCCAACTCGTTACTAGGTAGGTATCCCTAATTCAGTGGCACTTCAGTGTATTTTCATGTAGACGTTTATTATTTAGCAAATTATACGATTTCACATTGATCTCAATTTAAGTTATCATTTAGTGACTACTTAGCGAATTCGTACACATAATATTTTTTCCAAGTCCTCAGAATGATTTAGCCCCTGACAGCTTCATGGCATATTTAACAATGCCTAGGCTTTTGACTGCTACTTTAGTAAAATTAAAACAGTATTTTGTGTTCAAAATATGTGAAACATTGCTGTCGTCCAGAAACTTTAGTCATATTTTTCAATGACAATTTTAAAATTTAGGAGTAGATCTTGAATTCATTGTAAGAGAAAGTTCTGAAGAGTGGAACTGTTCGTTGTCACCATCGGTTAAAAATGTATCTCCCCAAGAGAATGGAATTAAATGATTAATTGTCAAAAGTATTTGTCGAGTATTAAGTTGCTGCAACAGTGGAGTTCAACCACAACGGGATCATGGATAAATTTAACCTACTACTACATGATCTAGACGGAAGTATGAAAAAAAAATGAAAGCCAAAGAGAAAATTAAATGAAACTGACTCATGGCATCCTTCTCCGAAGTGGGTTTAGGTTAAACAACTGGCTTTCATCCCTAATATATAATTCTAAATCTTTGTACCGTACTGAATAGACAAAGAAGTATACGAGGCACCAGCATATTGCCCAAGACGTTATTATAACGGCTTTATTCTGAAATTGAACGATTATGAACTGAATCTATTAATGTATACGTTTCTAAAAGATAATGAAAAATAGTTTTAAAGGTCTTAATTCAGTATTCTGAGTTAAGATAAGAGTTTCGCTCGTATGAATATCATTTTATCGTGTAGAAATACCAAATTACTCTGTCCCAAGATCATTTAAGGCATTGGCCATAGCTGTATCGTTATACTTATCAGTATCGTGTATCGGATCGGATCATGGCACAATAACAATGATTTGAAGTTTTGATTCCAATCTTCCATATCCTTATTTTTTCTACGATTCTTTGTTTCCCTCCATAGCAGTTCTGCGTATAATCCTAGTTGTCTTTCGTCACCATGTTACGAGAAGCTTTCTCACAGCTGTATCTGTCTATCGTATCATTTTTTATGCTGTGGTGAACTATCGATACTAAGTGGATCATGGCCATATCAATATAGGCGTATCATATTTCGATACCATACAGAATATCGTCCACACTTGCACGGTTCCTGCTGAACATTTTGATATGGACATACTGATAAAAACATAGACTAACATAGAAAATTTACGAATAAAGAAAAAAAACGTAGAAGCCCCAGGGAACGATATGTATGCAGATCTCACAAAACTTTTTAACTGTGTATACGAGAGAAAGTAATCCTCTGAGAAAGAACATACTTGTATTTTTTTAAGGTGAGTATAGAAGAGGGCATATTTTTAGTAAGATTAATGAATCATTAAATCTATTGAATAACCTATTAAATTTCCTATGGACTCGACACAAAATTACCATATATTATAAAATAATAACATAATTTGCGCAGTACAGAAAATGTGTCTCTTCAGTGAACTTTTCAATGAAATTATATTTTAAAATACGATTATTTGAAATATCAGTGTAGTGAACTACCGATTATATATGAGCGGATTATCTGTTTTCAAGATTATTCGTGTACTACAAAAAGTTAAAAAATAAAATATAAATTGTCCGAAAGATTTTTCAAAGGGAAAAAAATAATACACTGGGAAAATAAATTAAGAGAATTTGCATATTTTATCGAATTTCATGAAAAGAACTGAACTGAATGTAAAACCACTGCTTCTAGACAAAAATGCAAATCTTGTACGTCAAATGCGTAAGCGTACAAGTGTGTGTAGGCGGAGCCAATAGAGAAACAGGCTTTATAAGCGCGCGTAAGTTAAGACGCATTTCGTTCGCTAGCACACCTCGGCGAATTTCTTGATGTTATTTTGCAGCAATCGGTTAATTTCAAAAGTGTAACAGTAAAAATAAGTACCCACCAACGTTTAGATGATGGAATGAGGTGGCGAATTGTGGGGAGGCTAGAAGCAGGCCAATCTCAAGTCCAAATTTGTAGAGAGCTCAATTTAACGCCCAGTGTCGTGTGTAACTTATGGAAACAGTTCCAGAATACCGGACCCATCGAGAGAAAGCCTGAGCAAGGTCGTCCAAGAGCCACGATGGCCAGAGAAGATTGCCATTTGTCGATTATAGCGAGGCGTAACAGGTGTGCTACAGCTTCTCAGCTCTCTCGTGACTTGTATGCAGCCACAGGAACCCGTGTATCAAGGGTGACTGTTTCCAAAAGACTTCATGAGAGAGGGTTGTTTGCAAGAAGACCTGCTGTTTGCATCCCGCTCACTTCTACGAACAGGAGAATTCGTTTATCATGCTGCAGAGAGCATAGAGATTGGAGTATGGATCAATGGGCGACCGTTCTCTTCACTGATGAGTCCCGGTTCAGCCTAAACACCGATTCTCGCCGTACGTTCATACGGAGAGAACCAGGGACCCGCTACCTACCCTCTAATGTCCGTGAAATCGACCATTACGGCGGAGGAGGTTTAATGGTCTGGCCAGGCATCATGTTGGATGGCCGCACACCTCCCCATGTCTTTGAAAGATGCACTGTGACCCGTGTGATGTACAGCGATGAGGTCTTGAAGCCCTAGGTTCGCCTTTTAAGGGGTGCAGTTGGCCCTGAGTTCATTTTAATGGACGATAACGCGAGGCCACATAGAGATTTTGGTCGACGAATTTCTAGAGAGTGAGGATATTCACCGGATGGATTGGCCAGCCAGATCTCGAGAAATTAACCCTATAGAGCATGTCTGTGACGCTCTGGGGAGGGCAATTGTAACTCGCAACCCCCTCCGAGAACCATCCAGGGAATGAAGACAGCATTGCTGAACGACTGTGACCAATTGCCACAGGAAATGATAAACTGCCTTATTTCAAGTATGAAATCACGCTGCGAGACCTGTTTATCTGTAAGAGGGGACCATACCCCCTATTAACCCATCTATTAACCCATTTTTTTGTTTATTCTGCAACCGCTGTTTCATACCTTCCGACTCCAACGAGTGTTACGCACGATCATGCGTGTGTATTACAATTATTGAATGGTTATTTGTCTTGTATTGTATCAATGTATGTACATATCAAATTTCATTAAAATCGGTACAGTAGTTCTAGAGATAATCGACCAAGTCTGCAAATTCTCTTAATTTCTTACACCAGTGTATATCTTTTACAGAAGAAAAAATGAAAATTATTCACGTTTTATTATCATCTCAATTAAACCTTATGTAAGTCAATATATATAGCTTATTTGAAGTCACTAAAAAATGCAGAACCTTTTACGCATTATCCTGTTTTTTCCAGTTTTCCGTGCGAGCTTACCACGTATATTCCAGAGTTTAGAGTATCATCATTAACCCTTTCCTTACTGGGTGGGATAGCTTGTATCCCAAGACTACGGGCCCAAGAATGAATATATATATATATATATATATATATATAACATTAATAGTCCCATAACTCTCTTAAATTCTAATTTATTCTAAATTCCCTGCGGCGTTCGAACTAATTTCGTTTTTGACTCCAAGTTCTAATAACCTCGAGAGAAAATATTAAATGGCGGCCTATTACTCGAAAACTAAACTTGCGTAGCGTGGGTAGAAAATTAAAGGCTTTAGCGCATTAGTCACGCCTTTTCCTAACTTTTAACCAATTAAACCCTACTACGATCACATGACGAGATAAGTTTATTTAAGGTTTGGTATCACGTACATGTATGCTTTTTCATTTGTATGTTGCCTCGAGATGTTGCATTTCCGTGTATCTTAAAAATAAAAATGTAGTTTAGAAAAGTTGTGGTGTTTTGTGTGTCCGAGATGGAAGATGTTGCGGGAATGGATTTAAACATTTGTGATGCACGGCCGGGCGACAAATGATCCATTTTACCCTCAATTAGATGAAACAAGAAGAATCATAATCAAAACTATGCCCCTCAGCCCTTCATTCTTCGGCCCGCGTCCTTGCCATTACATAAAGTCGGCTGGAATACCTCCCCTCGGATACAAGCAGTAATTTTAAGCCGCCGTTAGTCGATTCCAACAGAAACAAAAATCCCTCGACTTTCAAATGTGAGATAGAGGACTAACCTTCAACTTGAATGGATAACTTTACTCGAAAAAATATTGTGCTGTGTGTGTCGCGTAAAAATCCCGTGGATTCCCGCGAAGTCAGTTCCGGTGAACTTTGAAGCTGAAAATTTTTTGTGTCAGAGAGGAATTTCAGTTCTGGATTACATTAAGCCAAGATGATGTCGCTGACTTCGGAGTGTGGATTACCTGCTGTTTACGATTTTCAACGGCGAGTTGTCGACCACCAGAGTTGTGATTATTTTTCTTTGCTGCAATGTGTCTTTAGAGTGTCCAAATTGTGCTTGCAGTGTGATTTTTTTTTCAGTCGTCGAATCATCGCGGACATCGTGATTATTCGAAATGTGTGCTGTTCAGGAAGGAGCAGAGAAACCTTAAGAGATTCCTTTTCTCGGTGATGTGGAACGTCGATTTTCGCATCTCGAAATAGTGATGTAAGCATAATGAGCTCAGCGAAATAACGTAATTAAGGCGACTAGTTCATGGATGAAAACGTGATTTTATTATCAGACACGACCAATATGCACGATTATGCTTTAGAAGACAAAATTGTTTTGTGTGTATTTCACGAACAACTTCCCGATATCCGTGACTGATGAAATATAACTAAAATTGTTCAAGATGTTTTTCATCAACTTTTTGCATAAAGGTGTTAAAGGATTTTGACCATCACAACGGTAGTTGATAATATAAAAATATTGAAGATTTTGCTTTATAATTGTTTTAAAATATAGGTAAATGATAATAGCCAATTAAAGTGTGAATTAATCGCAAAGGGGTAAGTTATTATTTGCGAATCATTTTTAAAAGTGCAGTGTTCTTTTTAATTTTACTATATATTGATAGTGAAATGTTTTCAAATTATTGATTTAGTTAAGTAACTATGATAAAAAATAAATAAATAAATAAATAAAAAGTAAAACGAAAGTAAAGAAAATCAATGGTTTAAAATATGTATTATGGTTTAGATTTTATAAAATGTTTCATTTTGATTTGCATTTTGATAGAATTTTAAGAGTATAATTTTTTTCATATTATAAGATATTTGAATTTAAAAGAAATTTTTTAGACTTATATGTGATAAATTTATTATAAGTGTGTGTTTTTAGTGTAATTTTATAATATTTCCATGTTCTTTTTCTGATAATGAATATTTTAGTGTTTTAAGATAATATAAAATTCATGCTGTACTTCTGTTTTCTCGTCCGTTATAAATTTGGTTTTGATTTCGGGTTTTGATTTCAAGTGAAGAATTATAATTTAAGTTTTGTGTATTTAAATTTCGTTGCTAGTCACATGAATATTTACTATATATAGAAATTATAATTGTTTTAAAAATTTAAGTATTTTTGTTTATTGTTGAAATATTACTTTTGATTTTGTACCCTCGTGAGTATTTTTACGAATTTAAGTAAGAGATTTCCGGAGGTTAAAGTCGAAAATTAAAGGCGTAATTGCAGTTTTCATATAAACGGAACGTCCTTATAACATGACTTAGGGTGCCAAAAAACCACAATTGGAGAATTAAAAAACCATTGTATGTTATATTTTTGGTTCATCCGCCCCAGAAAATTCTCGAGATATAGATAATGAGAGATATGTTTGTGAAAATATTGAAAAGAAATGATGATTATGCGAAAAATACAGCGAGGGTCCACACCAAAATGATATATAAGAAAAATAATAATTTTTGGTTTATCGGTTTCATGGTTAACTTAAGAAGCTAAGATAGGTATTGGTAAAAGAATTCTGGTTATTTGTGTTAATTGATAGAATAATATTTTGGAAATTGAATTTTTAACATTAACATTAAATTATGGCAATTAATAGAGAATATTGAAGTATTATTATTATTATTAGTATTAGGAGTATTTTATTATTGTGTGTTTAATAATTTCATATGTTGTGTATTTTTGATTCTATTGAATATGAAATTGAAAACCAAACTTTCACACCAAACAAAATTCTGAAATTGTCCATGCTTGCAAACTAAGATATTATAATGCACCAGATAAATTAAAATTATACCACGAATAATGACAAACAATAAATCCATTTTTTCTTTTTTGTTCGATGCTTAACATCATTATTTTTTTTTATTATTTTCATATAAGTAATTATGTGTTGTCCTACTAAAGATAAAACTTTTGGAAAAAAAAACTGTCTTACTTAAACTTCCTTCTTAAGAATACTATTATATGTGAATTTTTTTGGATTTGAAATTAAACACCGACTATGACATTTCTACTTCTTTTACCTTTCAGTAAAATTCCTCCTCCTCGAATACCCTTTCCTATCACCCACTCTACAAGCGCGTTGGATGTCATCCCTGCTGTTTAGGATCCTTTTTAATTTTTGTGTTATTTGTTTTTAATTCACCAATTCAGTCACTGAAAGTGCTGAAAATTATATGCTTGAGTAATGACTAAAACAGGCCTTGGGATGGCCACTCCTTTGTCCTCCCAATTCTATATTACACTCCCACAGGTATGACATTTGCACATTTTTCCGATTTCTCCATCTTTGCACTATGCAAGATGCTGTTTTTCTTGGCTGTCATATCCTATCGGGACAATAACGGTTGGTCCACAGTACGGCCATTCTTTCTTCCTTATTAGTCACTGAACAATAGGGAGAAAGAAAACCCACTTGCTACACAAACATTACCACAAACCCAAAACTACTTAGAGGTAGGACTAAGTAAAAGTTGGAAACTCAGAGTTTGGGTAACACACATACAACAAGGATCCTTCAACACAAAAATCGGATATCCACATAAACTTAAAATAAGTATACACAAATGAATAATAAATAAATAAGTTGAAAATAAAGTGAAAGGTATTGAGAATCAGTAAATAAAGTTAGAATAAATATGAATAAGAATAACTAATGAATATTGAATAGATATTTTTTTAATGAGTAAATAATGTTGATACAATGAATATAATTAATATCAAAATGAGAATAAGAAGAAAAATAAAGATATACAGCTAAATAAAATGATTAAGAAATTGAGATATTGAAAACTTTTAAGGTGATTGAGTTCTTTTTTTTTAATAATGTAAAAAATATTCTGTAATTTTTATATAAAATTTATATATTAGAAATGTTATTTTTATTAGAAGTGTTTTTTATTAAAAAATGTGTTTTTATTATGTAGCTACATACAAGATACTAATTTTTTTATATACAAGTCAATACAGTGTGATATTTTGTGTATTCTATATAACACAGCACCAAAGAGACTGTGGTACGAATATTACTTTCCTCAAATATAATATGCGGAATCTGTCAAGGACTATGACTAGACAGATATAAAAATGGACAACAAATAAACAATTTTTTTTTGCACTCACTCCGTGGAAGTGAATTTAAACGAGGAAAGTAGAAGTGTTTAAAAATGTCTATTGTTATCAAGTTCTACTTTTATTACTTATTTCTTTTGTTTTTAATACTCTTATTGTTGCAATTTATTATTTGTGCTGAGATTTTTGTTGTGTGGAGGAGACGTCCAATACTCAACAGCCTTTTCAGTTGATAATTATGTTGAATTTTAAAATTTAAGTTTCTTTGTACTTCTTAAAGTGAATTTTCTTATGTTTTCAGTAAAGTTGCTAATGATGTACTGTCATCTCGTCACGTGATTTTAAAATTTTTTTTTAAATTAACTATTACTGATAATTTCTTAACATAAGCTTTTCCAAATTTTTGTACTGCCCATTTTTCCTCACTCATCTGGGTGTGTCTGCCCTTCAATGCAGGCATTGTTGGTCAGCCTCTTCTCGGACGGGGGATATTCTATAACATTAAAAGTCCCATAACTCTTTTAAATTCTAATTTATTCTAAATTCCCTGCGGCGTTCGAACTAATTTCGCTTTTGATTCTAAGTTCTAATAACCTAGAGAAAATATTAAATGGCGGGCTATTACTCGAAAACTAAACTTGCGTAGCGTGGGTAGAAAATTAAAGGCTTTAGTGCATTAGTCACGCCTTTTCCTAACTTTTAAACAATTAAACCCTACTACGATCACATGACGAGATAAGTTTATTTAAGGTTTGGTATCACGTACATGAATGCTTTTTCATTTGTATGTTGCCCCGAGATGTTGTATTTCCATGTATCTTAAAAATAAAAATGTAGTTTAGAAAAGTTGTGGTGTTTTGTGTTTCCGAGGTGGAAGATGTTGCGGGAATGGATTTAAACATTTGTGATGCACGGCCGGGCGACAAATGATCCATTTTACCCTCAGTTAGATGAAGCAAGAAGAATCATATTCAAAACTATGCCACTCAGCCCTTCATTCTTTGGCCCGCGTCCGTGTCATTACACCCCCCCCCCCCACACACACAGATATATATATATATATATATATATATATATATATATATATATATATATATATATATATATATATATATATATATATATATATATATATATATATATATATATATATATATATATATATATATATATATATATATATATATAACCCTCTTAATGTCCGTTCTTACAAAGGGGTATGAAATTTCCCGTTCTAATGAGAGAGTCGGAAAAATGGCTCCGTAAGCTAAAGGTTAGCGATAATATTCAAGAATTTAGGATATAATAGTAAGTGTCAATCAGTATTGATGGAAATTACTTCCCTAACAAAAATGTTAAAAGTTGATTTTTCCAGTGTTTTTTCTGCACATCATAAGTAAAAAAAGTAAAAAATAATTGTAACTATTTGTTTTATTCAACTTTATGTTCTGATTGGTAATAAATAGTGACATTTATGATTCCTATCTACTGGGAAATTAGTTAACTATTAAAAATTTGCTTAACTTTCAGATCTTATTATTTTACTCACCTATAGCTAATAGAGCATGTCTTATATTTCCTCCGAACTCTGATTTAATCGCCTCTTCCATTAAATGACCCGCAACTCTTTCGTATGCAGCAATGGTTGCTCGTAACTGCATTTTACTTCGAGTAGCTAAGACTGTAATAAATAAATCTTCATCTGTGCCCCAACTTTTCGATAATCCTGCCTGAAAATTAAGGTATAAAATGATACACTTGCAACGATATCTTAAAAAGCTCAATAGCATTTTGAAATCAATGGAAAAACAAAATTCATTAATTTTTCTCTAGGTTTCTAGATACGTCTTACATTTGTTCCACACTGATTTGTAAAAATTACAACACAGTTGTTTTTGCACGTAATCTTTTATGAAAGAGCTTTAAATCAGTTAAGTTCATAAACAAAAAGTGGATAAAATAATATATTATTAAAAAAATTGCTCTGAAAATATGAGTTCAAATAAATATTGTAGAATGTATTATTGCAGATGTAGCTTTTATCTTGACGACAAGTAAAATCTATAAGATAGAATATCCTTGGAGTAATCGTCATTATTATTATTACAATTTTCGGGTGACTAAGGGACTTAATCGATTTGGCAAGTGGAAAAAAGTGATAACATATAATTCAGGTCCCAGATTATTTTTTTACTAAAGAAAAAAATGACATAATCGCTTAATAATTCACAAGTACTTACTTCTGCAGCAGTTAGACTGTAACTGACTAATTTATTTTCCTTTTTGTGATGAAACAACACTAAACAATTTACCGTTATCATCAAGTATTTGCTTCTGCGTTTGAATTTCATTATTGCAACTGCGGCGTTTACTAGAAACTCAGCCGAGTCGACCTGCCCAGCAAGTTATGGACCATGGAGTAAGTCCCCTGGGTATTTCCATAAAGATATGACGGCTTTTACCTTGGACTGCCTCGTGTGATTTCCCCTGACGCTTACACGCACGTGGTAGGCAATACATTCTTATGTTGTCAGTGTTCTAGCGATATGCAGCTATACAAATACTACGCTATAATTGTCTTACAGTGCATTTTTATTTGTTTGTATTATTAAATATGTCTGGTAATTAAACTGCCTTGTAGATGTAAATTGATTGTGCGCGACGGTTCTGGTCAACTCTAACTCGGGTGTACTTATGCAGGTACTTGTGTAACCTACGAATATTTACAGTTGCGAACTTAATCTTCCCGCACAACGATTTACATAAGAGTATGGACTTAACTCCATTAGCTTCTGAAAAAAGTTACTTATTTTTCAATCCTCCCCATCCCCCAAACAATTGCTCATTTAGTTGTGTTAATCCATATTATTCAGGAAATTTATTATGAATATAAAAAGTTAGGAGTCAATCAAGTGTTGTGACACTAAAATTTCAAAAATTTCAAACTGTGTACTTAACCGATTTGGCTTGTGAATGGCTCAAATATAAATATTGTTTCAAATGTAAAAGGTTTAAGTATTAGAAAACAAATTAGAGTATCTGGCCGTTTTTTGTGGTACCTCTGAAGACCAAGAATTTACAGTATAGAGCCAAAACATTATTACCACCTGACTAATAACACGTTTACCCACATTTGGCCCCTAACAGCTGCAACTCACCTTGGCAGGGATGCCACTAGTCCTTGGTAGATAGCCGGAGACAGATTGTACCAGATGTTCAAGCAGCGGTCAAGCAAATCCGGAATATTCCGACGTGGTGGTTTTTGAGCTCTGAGCTGCAGTTCCATGACAACCCAAATGTGCCCTATCGGATTAAAATCCGGTGAGTTATGCGGCTAGGACATTAACTGGAATTCAACATTATGTTCCTGGAACCACTCCAGCACAATTTGAGTCTTGTGATATGGAACGTTGTCCTGCTGGAATATTCCATTTCCAGTTAAGAAGACAGACGCCATGTAAGGGTGCAACTGGCCCGCAATAATGTTCACATAGTCCGCAGAGTTCATGGTTTGTTCTGCCACATCCACGGGTCCCAGATATGCCCATGAAAACGTCCCTCAAAGCATAATACCGCCCTCACCGGCCTGTGTATGACCTGCTGTACACTGGTGGAGAAACTGTCCACCTGAAGACAGCGTAACCCGACGTGATGCATGACGAATCGTGATTCATCCAACCAGGCAACTCTCTCCTACTGATCCCTGGTCCAGTCACGATGGTCCCGGGCCCAGTGTAGACGTAGTAGGCAATGGCGCTTGGTCAACAGAGGTACATGAGTGGGACGTCTGCTGCGTAGTAGTGATGCGACATCGATAACAAAACATCGATGTTTTGAAACATCGATATTCAATATTAAAACATCAATGCTAATAAAACATCGCCCAAAAACCATCGATGTTTTTAAACATCGATGTTTTAGAACATCCATTTTTTAAAAACTGTTTTAGTAATCTCTAACATTAATGTTACTTTCGTTAGTCGTGGGGGGAGGGGGTGATTTAATTTTACTCTCCGACTGGGCAGGCACAAATTACAAAAACCTGGTTGCTTTGGGCTACATTGATGACTCAAAATTCTCATTGTAAATACCGCCATGTTTTGCCTTCAAATGTCCAGATAAATTCGTGGTATTGCCAGAAGTTTTGAGGGACTTAAGGCAAAATTGCATTTCGCCAATTTGTCAGTGGTTTTGTAAAAATATTTCTAAACGGTACTTTTGGGAGGCATCTTACTAGTAATATTAACGTCAACTTATATAAAACCAGAACAAAACGAAAACTTAAATGGATGCACTCGTGTATATACTATTTGTAAAATAAAACCCCATGGAAGGTTCTGGAGTGTCAGGAACATTCCAAGCCCTCTGATTGGTTCATTCGTTGTTAATTGCCATTTGTCTGTTTTCTAAGGAATCATTCCCCCTTTTGTATTCGTCCTTTTCAGAATTCAGACTTACATTTACTGAGTGTGAAAATTATGCTACGTGGTTAATTTTTTTATTACGGTATTTTTTCATTAAAAAAAACATCGAGACAACGTAAAACATCGAGCACAAAACATCGATGTTAAAAAAACATCGGCTTCAATAAATCGATGTTTTGAAAACATCGACATCGATGTCGCATCCCTACTGCGTAGCCCCATATCGAACAGTGTGCGATGAACTCTGTGGTCCTACACAATTCTACCTGGACCTGCATTGTATTGGGCTGTCAGCTGAGCCACTGTCTGGCGCCGATTTTTTTCGCCAAGCGGGACAGCCTCCAACGTCCTTTTTTCTTGATAACGCGTGGACGTCCAATGTCATGGCGTCTACTGCTGGCTTCACCGGCATTCATCTACTTTGCATAAGTGCTAACAACGGTAGGTCGCGAACAACCCACGAGTCGTACAGTTTCGGAGATACTCGTTCCAAGCCGTCGGGCCATTACAATCTGTCCTCCTTCAAAGTCGCTTAGGTCAGCAGCCTTTCCCATCACACGCAGAAGCAAGGGGGAAATTATTTCTCAGACTCCCCAGCAGCAGTTAAATACCATTCAAACCTGATCACGTGCCCTCCACGTCATCCACACGAGTTCATTGCAAAGTGTCGGGATGGCCATAATGTTTTGCCTCTATACTGTATAGCATTCACCTAAAATAGTGTAATAGCAGTAGTTATCGATAAATGACACTCTTAGACACACCCCCTCCCCCAAAAAAGACGTACCAAGAAGGAGTTATCCGAATGGGACGAAAATCGGTAGATGTGTTGTACATGTACAGAAAAACAAATTATTACAATTTGCGAAAAATTGGAGGATTTATTCAAGAGAAATAGCTTCACAAAGGGAGAAAGTCATTAACACGTTGGTCCACCTCTGGCTCTTATGCAAGCAATTATTCGGCTTGGCATTGATTGATAGAGGTGGCGGATGTCCTCCTGCGGGATATCGTGCAAAATTCTGTCCAATTGGCACTTTAGATCATCAAAATCCAGAGCTGGTTGGAGGGCCCTAACCATAATGCTCCAAACGTGCTCCGGTGATCTTGCTGGCCAAGGTAGCGTTGGGCAAGCACGAAGAAAAGCAGTAGAAACTCTCGCCGTGTGCTGGTGAGCATTATCATGCTGAAATGTAAGCCCAGGATGGCGTGATATGAAGAGCAACACAACAGGGTGTAGACTATCGTCGACGTACCGCTGTGCTGTAAGGGGGCCGCGGATGACAACCAAAGGGGTCCTGCTGTGAAATGAAATGGCACCCCAGACCATCACTCCTGGTTGTCAGCCCGCATGGCGGAAGACAGTCAGGTTGGTATCCCACCGCTGTCCGGGTAGTCTCCAGACGCATATTCACTGGTCATCGGGGCTCAGTTCGAAGAGGGACTCTTCACTGAAGACAATTCTACTCCAGTCAGTGACATTCCATGTCGAATGTGCCCGACACCACTGCAAACGGGCTTGTCGGTGTACAGAGGTCAATGGTAGTTGGCGCAAGGGACGCCGTGAGCTCAGCCCTCTTTCTCTGAGCCGCCTATGAATGGTCCTTGCAGTTACTAAAACAACAGTTGCACCTACGATCGATGATACTGATGAATCTGGGACTGTGAGTGCCGCTCTGACGATTGCTCGGTCTTCACGTTCTGTCGTTTCTCTAGGCCGACCGGTTCCTTCTTGACGCTGTGTTCGGCCACGGTTCACCCATTCCTGCCAACATCGTCTAATAGTGGCATCGCTCCTATCCAAATGTCGAGCGATTCGCCGATGAGACCAACCGGCTTCTTTGAACCCAACTACACGTCCTCTCTCAAATGCCGACATCTACGCATATTGTTCGCTCATCTGTATGCAAGGCATAGTTACTGTCTACCTGAGTGGAAAGTATTTATGACCTAGAATCGAAATTTCTCCTCTTTAATATCCTGCCAGTTGCGCAGTTAAGATGCGCTGCAGCGTCACATGTTCATCCATTGACCGCCAAACTTTAAAATTTTGCATTTTCCGTCGAAACCTGTATGCATATCAGTTTGTGTCCAATTTGCATTACCCCCTTCTTGGTGCGTTATTTTTTTTTGTCCAAGAGTGTATATAGCCCCGATTTGATGAATATTGTGTTTCAGAAAACTTAATAGCGATATAAAATCTTCTATTAGTGTGATAAAATAAACATATTTAAAAATTAAAGAGAGTACGTCGTTAGAAAAAGTAACTGTCATGCGTATTTTCTTTTGATATTCCAAGGAAATCCGTCTTTCATACTTTATAACTTAGTAACAATGTATAACGTAACACTGCCGTCTAAATATTTAAAGATGCTGCTTAGAAGACTTCTATGAAGCGATGTCCTATATCAGACAATGGATTACCTTTACTCAAACAAGAAAACAAAATCCCCCCAGATCGATATGGCTGCAGTAGCGTAATCACGAGTGGTAAGTTGAGGTCACCCCCCCCCCCCAACTCGTCACTATTAGTTCAACACCTGGTTATTCCACAAATCGAAACCTCTGTTAGAATTACAAGTTGTGTTTCTTTCTCTGTTTTTTACGTTTGGGGAGGAAAATTGTGTTTATTATCTAGTAGCCACGAATAATATTCATAAAGCAAATTTCTGCTCTGTGGAAAAGGGGAAATTTATATGCAAAAATTATTTGAAGAAAACAAATGTATCATCTGTGGATTACAACAACAACAACAATAACAAATGTAGCCACCTTTTTAACAATTTCTTTTAAATTGCAACCTTGTTTACTTGCTGTTTTTAAAATTAGAATAAGTTTCTTTTTTAAGAAGGAACTGTAGAAAACTGCCGTTTTACTTATAGCTGTCAACAACTGTACTAAATAGAGATAAAATAGAGTGATATAATAGCGTGATAAAATAGTGATTAATTATCAGGTATACAAGAAAACATTTTATTTTAAAGCATTGTTTGCTTTTTTTTAAAGTGAAGAACTGAAAACTTTTCAGAGAGGAAATACGGTATAAGGTGTGCCGATTTTTGTGATTTGGGTATTTGGCAGGGTTCTTAATTAAAACAAAATAGTGGTAGGAAGATACAATTCTCATACATTGATACACAATAATAAATATTAAACTTACATTTGTGTCAAAGATTTCCACGAGGAGATCTCTGCCTTAAATCACCTTTGTTTAAGATGTGTTCTCCAGAAATCAGTTTCAAAATAGAGTTTCACAAACTGTCAAACCTTTTGAAAATTTTCAAGAATGAGGTAAACCTTACCTTATGTATAGTGTCATTCAGTCATGCATATATCCCGTATCCATACTTTTGTTGCTTTCTTTGTCATCTATTGAGGATACACAGGTTCTTTCGAGTAATTTAATGTTTTATAAATTTATTTGTTTGCACTCATCTGATAGTATTTTCGCTTGTAATGTTGCTGGTAGCTCTTCGTTGATTTTATTACGTACTGACAGAAACGTCATTCAATATTTAGAGAAGTTTATTAAACCAAGAAAATAATATTGACCAAGTCTAAGCATAAAAAAAGTTAATGCTGTAATTTTGCGTAGGTCATAGGAAAACTAATAATTTTTAAAGTAACTCTTGAATCTTCAAAAAACATTGATCACATATTAAAAAAACTTTGTAGTTAAATAGAGAAAACTGACTACATGGACTTACGTCATAAAGATGATGAGCATCAACAACAGCCATTTGGTGATCCACTTCTACAAAATGCTCTCGATCAATTGATGTCAATGCTGACACTAATTTTTTGATGTCTCCTCTTAAACCACTGCTCAAGAATTCACCCAAATCATGGTTATATTCTAAAGAAAAAACATCCATCTTAGAAATTCATTTGATACTTTCCTTTTTTATGAATTCTGAGTTTTAAGCTGCTAATATATTTGCTTAGCAAAAGTATATCTAAAGTATACCAAAATTTTGTTTATTTATCGTGCCCATATTATACATTTGTGTGTTTATTTATACCTTCTTTCTCATATGATTACGTCCATGGTAGCCTAGTGGTAGCGCGTTGGGCTTCGGACAAAGGGTACTCAGTTTGAATCCCGAAGAATGCTATTAAATAAACTTCGTGTGTAGGTCAGATACGGGCACATTAAATCCGAGGACCGGAAAGTCCTTCCACAAAGTCAGTGGGTGGAGGAAGGTGCGAGCCCTCCAGATGTAGATCAAAATTGAGGTGGTCCCCCAAGGGAGCAATGTTGACTCACCTGTATGGTGCTCCTAAATAAAAAGGGAACAATTTCCGTCGTTCTATGTGAATATCTCTGGAGAAGTTCCTCCACATAAGACGAAAAAAAAACCCTCATAAGATTACTTATCTTGGTAAAACTTACCTCCAATAAATCATATAATGACTTCTTATATGACCTACTTTCATAAATACAAATTATGTGAGACCTTATTTTCAAGGTACAATAGAATAATACTCAGTTTCTTTCACCAACTGAAATTTTCTTTTATCTTTCTCAGAGCTAATATGGGCAACAGGACTATTTTTAACCGTTAAACGAGCAATACACGAGATTCTATTGCCTCGTGTAATAATTTATTTTTCTTTTTAAAAGTCACTTGGGAATTGATTCTATTTTCAAGGTCCAAAAAATATATCCGCTATTTTATTGATCCATAACAGGGAGAATAGTTCTACTTATAGTTTAAAGTGGATCAGATAAACTAAATACTGTCTGTCGCTTTCAGACGAAATTTAGCATGTTGTTATTTTTCTCTCTCTAATTCTGTGAATGATCAACATGATAATGAATTAATTGATCTTGCGTTAAAGATCTAGTATATAGCCTATGAACGGTACCACGAAGTAAGATAGAGTCGTACCAGTACCCGTTAATATTCTGTATACATATACTACATGCTGGTGTATGATGTTCATGAAAGAAGTTACTTGATTGGCGTATATCAAGACATTTTAAAGCGGAGGCTCTTGTCGTCAAACATTTGCCTATACTACGCAGCAGTTTACTGTTCATTTTATTATGGGGGCACCATATAGGCGGACAGCATTAGCGCCCTTTACACGTACGTTCTTTCCCGCTTGAAACCACGATCCCGCGCGATTGAGTGCACGTGTGAAGGTGTCGGAGAGGAAGGGAAAGCTGCTTTGGAGCGTACTGCAAGTTTTCCCGCGCGCAATCCCGTACACTCCAAGCACTCCAAGAGCGTACGTGTAAAGGGCGCTATTATCCCATATGAAGGGACGGCACAAACGGAGGCATTTTTCGTGGCGCAACGCTGGGATTCGATCCGAGCACCCTCAGCACCGAAAACCAGCGCGCTGTACCACAGGGCCGCCACAAGCCCATATCAGGACATGTACATGCATAATCCTTTAAGTTCTCTAATCCTTAAGTTCCTTTAATCTCTTTAAGTTCAGTAATTAAGCGCAATATGAACCTCAGCCACATCTTTAGACTATGCAATCTATGTTTGCAATTAAAAAAAATTCAAAGAAGATTTAATAGCAAAATAAAGTAGTTATGGGTTACGATTGCCCATTTTTTTTACCTTTTAGGTTAATTTGTGACAACATCTACCTGCTGGCTTTTAAAGGACTTTTTCAAATTTATCACTTTTGTAAAGTTTTCTTAAAACCAGAAAATTATTCCAATAGTATTTTTTAAATTATGTCAAATTTAACATCTAAACACATGCATTTCATATTCCTGTGAGAAAAACGTATTATTTTAAGTCTTGACCGAGATGTCTAGTACTGATAGAAAACTGGGTGCAAGAGTAGTGAATATCTAGAAAAATCTAAGTTAAAATCCATATACATATGTTAGTATCGCGTTTGAAGCCAGATCAGGAGAGCCAACAGAATCTATTTTCAGTCTTCCGTGCTTATAAAAAGAAAAAGAAATTTTAATGCAGCAAATTGCAGAAGATAGCATTCAGTAGCAAATTCTTTTAATGCAAGAAATTGCAGAAGATAATTAGAATATTAACAATAAAAATACATCACATCAACTCAAAAGAAATATTTTTTAATGTTAAAAAAAATTCCCACGTGACCCCTTTTTAAAACTATATTTAATTAAAAATACAAATACACTGCTGGCCACTGTAAATGCAACACCCTGAAGGAAACATGCAAATAACGTGAAATTTACAACATGCATTAGCGGAGGTGAGATATGCAAATAATTAGAATTTCAGCGCAGACGCACATCACGCGCGCCTGTGGCGCCACTTCAAAGCGCTATTTAAGGCTTGGAGATTTCGACGATTTCAAGTTCAGCAATTGTGTTTCTCTTGACGTTTTTTCAAAAAAAAGATTGTGGATTATCTTTCAGGGAAATCGGTAGTCGTGTTGGACGAAACCAAACAACTGTAATGCGGATATGTGATCGTTGGATGCAGGAGGATACGTCGGACCAGCGTGTTCGATCGCATCCACCTCAGCGCACCACTTCACGTGATGACAGGCAAATTGTGCGCATGGCACTGACGGATCGCTCAGTCACATCACGAACCATAGCACAGCACATGCAGTCTGTAACGCATCATCCAGTGTCTGCGCGTACCATTCGACGCCGTTTACAGCAGAGTGGTCTGTCCGCAAGACGTCCATTGCTTTGTCTACCCTTGACGCAGAACCACAGACGTCTCCGCCGCCAATGGTGCGATGACAGAAGGATGTGGACGGCAGAATGGAATGAAATTGTCTTTACTGACGAGTCACGCTTCTGTCTGCAACACCACGATGGTCGCATTCGAGTCTGGAGACACCGTGAAGAGAGGATGCTGAACAGCTGCGTTATGCACCGCCACACTGGTCCTGCACCGGGTATTATGGTATGGGGCGATATTGGATATCACTCTCGCACACCTCTAGTACGCATTGCCGGTACTTTAAACAGCCAGCGCTACATCTCCGAGGTGTTGGAGCCAGTTGTCCTTCCTTACCTTCAGGGCTTGCCCACAGCCATATTTCAACAGGATAATGCGCGACCACACGTGACACGCATTGTCCAACGGTTCTTCGTCAATCGCCAGATTGAATTGCTTCCCTGGCCGCCTCGCTCTCCGGATCTTTCACCGATAGAAAACATGTGGTCCATGGTTGCTCTACGATTGACCCAGATTCCATCCCCAGCTGCCACAGCAGATCAACTTTGGCAACGTGTGGAAGCTGCTTGGTCTGCTGTACCCCAAGAACTCATCCAAAGTCTCTTTGAATCAATGCCGAGGCGTGTGGCAGCGGTGATCTCCAACAATGGCGGCTACTCTGGCTACTGATTTTGGCAGGAACCACACTTCACAGAAGTCTATAAATTTAATCATTTGATACTTGGTCAACATGTTATCTACAAAATAAATTTTGTTGTGATATCTCTTGTCTTTCTTGGTGTTGCAATTTGGGTGGCCAGCAGTGTATATAGGGCATTTTAAATAATGCCCCTGTTTAGTTTTTATTTTAAGAAAATTAAAACTGTTTATATTCAGGCTATTTACAAAGAATTCTTTTTCCAAAAATTAATTAGTATTTTTGATGAAAGAAAAATACTCACTTTCTTTGAACACAGATTTGATGTATCGCAATTCCTGAAATTAGAAAAAAATCTATTCAAACAATTATAATTTTTAGTCCGAGGAAACCAATACTTCTCAAAACTAAATGTTAAAGCAAAAGTTAGTTAAAGTAAAGGTTAAAGTTAGTCAAAGTAAAGGTTAAAGTTAGTCAAAATTTTTAATACGAGGATAAATAATATAATTTTCTCTTAATAATATCGGACCAATAAGCTTAACTATTCTAGTGTTCTTATTAAAATCTTTCGTAGAGTTTGAGAAATTAATGCACCGCTTATTTCATTGGAGCTTGTCCCGGTAAATACTTTATTAGTTTAATAAAAAATATCGGAAATGCGAGGCAGAGGCAATATCTTCACCATCTGAGTTCGCTTTCGAATTCATCAATTCAATTTGCTAGTATTCCCGTAAGAGAACAATGTTCATCCTTATAAATAAGATTATCTGCTGTGAAGTAAATAATTAGAGTAAGGCGGATATTTGACTTGTTGAGCGTATACTGCTGTTAAGGAAGCTAGATATTACAAGGATTGTTCTTTCCAAATTTGACACTAGTAGGAATGTATCAAAAGCATATCTATCATGGTAGATCTTCGTAAAACTGCATTGCCTGAATTGAAGTATCTCTATCCAGCTCACTTTTCAACTCTCCATATCAGGGATGAAGTCAAAAATATAAGATGTTATTTTTCGTATATTTTAAGGCAAACAAAACATGGATCACTGGACTTATATTTCAGCCGATCCTGCCGAGAATAACCCTACCCTACTGTTTTGTGACGTTACAATTTAGTCTAAATGTATATTACTTTCTTGAGCCATTATTATACGAATGCACTGGACAGTAGTTTAATAGGTTTTATCAGAATAATTAAAATGTAAGTATTTTGCACATACATTGATAACATTTTTGCTATTATTAGAATGGAATCACATTTTTAGATCATAATATTCTTATAATTGGCAATTCCTTAACATCATTTAAAAACCATTGTATTGTTTAAGATATATCTCAAGCAGACAGAAAGGGTGTTACACAACTAATTTGAAACGAAATTAAACTATCATATTGTTTGTGTAAGAATAGTGTTTGCTGTGTATATGAGATCTCAAATATGGGTATACAAATATGCATTTTAAAAATCTATAAACAATACACGTTAATGCATACATATGCCAGTGAACTTTAATTCATGTTTATAACAGATAATGACTATTTTCGTTGAAATTCTTTTAAAAGTAAAATAAATAATAAAGAGGAGTCGAAGGAAGGTATCAACAAATTGTTTTACCATATATTCGAGAGAGACTAATATTTCAATGATGCATTTTTCATCTGGTCTGAAACCCTGAAAAAAATTAATAAGTGCATTTGACAAAAAGATAAGGTTTTTGAACATGAGAGTATAACATTATAATATCGTTAGTTTATTATAAGTGTATGATAATTATTAAGATAAAAAACCTAAAATTATGAGGGTAATTGGTTCATGATTTTCATCCCATTGGAAAAGCTTTTAATAAGACCTTTCACCATTTAAATGCAATATACAGAGATATGCCTATTTTATAGCTGTGTACTAAGGTTTTTAAGGGAGTAATATGTGTTTTTCCCTTTATTCCTCCACTAGCCGGGCTTTGCAAGGCTATGCTCGGGCTTCGTCCAGCTATCGAATCACTTGACACTCCAATCACAGTTCACTTGAATTAAGATTTTTTTTCACTTTTAATTGCCAAAAAATCAGCACATGTTCAAATGATATGTTTATGATTAAAAAGTTTGAATTAAAAGTGTGAAAAATAGAAAAATAATTAAAAATTAGACATACGATGAAACATTTCTTTTCAGTGATTTATTTTTCAGTGAGAATCACGCTATGAATGAATCACTCTGTGTTTACATCGTAAAACACAGCGTGTTTACATGGCGGTTATGTTTTGTTCGGCGGAGTATACATTTAGAATTGAAATATCTCTAAAACTATTAAAGTAACAGAATAAGTGTACGCAGAAAAAAAAATTATCAGTTTTTTAAGCTCTTTCCAGATATGTAATATTTATATACTTTTATGAAAAAAAATACATCGATTTCGACATTTTCAAACATGGCCGAATTTCATAACGGATACCATACCAGAAACGGTCTACCCGGAATTGTTCCCAGGCCGACCGACAGACAAAGTTTTTCTTTTATTTATATAGATTGGTCTGGAGTAAATATCGTTCGTTCTCATTATTTGTTAATTTTTTATTATTTGCATTGTTTCTTGGTAAATTTCATGAAAATTTAAGGCAGTAAAATAATATAATAATAATAATTTAGCTTTTCAGCTTTTATCAATTTCGTTTTTATGTATCTTTGGATAAACTGTTATAAAAGTTTGGGATAAAGGAACAATTTGATTATCATGTAATAGATTGTGTTTCTACAAAGTTTCTACAAAGATGTTTCTACAAAGGAACAATGTGATCTATCTTGTAAAAGTACATAAGATTTGTGAATTTAAGAGCAATCATGATCCAGTTTTATCCTCATTATTGATATAAATGCAGCGATTCTTGTTTGTGTTCTTTAAATTCATCCATGTTTTATTTAAGGCGTCAGATAAAGGTGTCTTCAGTAGAAGACTTCTTAATGCGTCGTATTTAACTGACATGCGAACAAAATCTAAGAAATGCCATCCGTACAACACGGACTTGCGGGAGCCGGTGATTTAGTTATGAAGAGGATTAACAGTCCAACTTCGAATTGTTTAATTGTTAGTGTTCAATACACTAATAATGGAAGAATCCACTGATTGAAAGATAGGATATTTATGATTTAAAAGATATAAATCTCATTTTTAATAACTCCTACTAATGACAATAATGACTTTGTAGTTGGTTTAGTTACAAAGAGAATTCGTTTTAGTATGTGACAATGTATCTGGATGGTGGAATCGTTAGAGGAAGTCTAATTTAGTAAATATGCTACAATGCCTTTTATAATAATTAACATATATATATTTTAATGATTTTTTCAAAACATGAGCTAATCAAGATATATAATTTTTAAAGTTTCAAGAATCTTAGTCGCGGGAGAATTGAACATTTTATTCAAAAACAAATAAGAAACACTTCTGTGTTCAAACATGCATAGATGGTCGAAATGGCAGTCTTTTGCTCAGGCTAGAGGCGTCTGTGATTTCTATATAAACCGTAATAGGATGTCTTACCTTCAGTGCATAGTAAAGGCAGTCTACTAAATATTCTGCTAAAGGAGTAAGAAGAGCTAAACATACATCCTCAAAATGTCCACCAAGCTCTGCTTTAATATCATCTGTTAACACCTGAAAAGCATTTTTAAAGATCAATCATAATTTACTTGTCGGTGTTAGCTCAATAGTTTCTAATTTTTTTCTAAACTAGAATCTTATTAACAAGTTGAGTATCTTCCACGCGATTATCTTCCACGCATTATCTTCCACGCGATTTTCCACTCTAGCCGAGCGGGCTATCCAAGACCACGTTATTACAGAAAAAAATGCTGATATTTTACAAATATTTCAACTTTCACGTGATCTGAATTAAGCAGTTGAATGGAAAGGTAAAAAATGACTTTCAGATCTGTTTTTATTAAAATAATACGAATTTCTAGTTATCGAAATGGGATACTAATTTTTAAATTAATGTAACTTAAAAAACAATTTATGTTGAAATATAATGTAATAATACTAACTAGATTTTTAACTTTCTAAAACATCATCCCTTAATCTTTTATTAAATGAAAGTAAGAACTAAGTGGATATACAAAATGTAAAATCGATAATAAATGTTATAGACAGATAAATATATTCAATGCATACTTGAATTGTCATGTTCACTAATAAAAATGCCCGAATCCTTTTCTAAGCCAATACTTTTCTTTCATTTAGGGCTTGTCCTAAAAGAATCTCGAAAAGATAAGAAAAAATACACGGATTTTATTTAATATTTCATATTTTATTCCTTTAGTTCTGTCATTTTATTTAATCTGAAACTCTATAATCCGTTGTATAATCTTATGTCAGTCGTATAAAAAATTAAAAGTAATTGCCGTTATGATTTTTTTACATGTAAAAACAGTTTAACAACGTTAACAGGACATTAGTTGCTTAAATTAAAGCACTGAAAAACTTGTAACTTGTCAATTGAAAATAATACATGACCTACTATGCGCTACTACATGGTTTTCCCAAATGCATACAATGGAAGATAATATCCGGCATTTTTTTTCTTTTAATCCTATGGTAATCGATAGAATTGTGGCCTAGGTGAATTTGTTGCAAACTCTTTTACGACTAAAAGGACATTCACTTCTGCAGATCGATAGAGTTTTAAAGTGTTAATTAAAGACAAAAAATTCTAGTCAGGTAATCTCGTAGGAAGCTCGTGGATACCCGATTTAGTAACGAGGAAAGATATTGTGCGATATTAAACCTTGACCTCAATAGAGCTATTGCTTCCACTTGAGATACTTTGGAGGGCACATATAATGAACTATCGATTGGACTCATAAAGAAAACCGTGTAACTTTAAAGTAAGCGAGTATATTAATCCTTTTTTTATTTTTTAACCAGAGTATCAGATTTTGTACATGTACCTAAAGTATATTAAATACATCTATAGGGCTACAACTATATGCTTTGGATAAACAAGCGTTTTGCTATGAAGGGCAAAATAGTTGGTAAAGAAGTGAAATTTGAAAACAAGAAAATGTACGTCTTATTTTGGAACACGAGGGAAGAACGCAGGGGGTTTTGCGAATGGATTTATAGATCAAAAGCTCAAAATACTTCAGTCAGATCCAGTAGAGGGTTTGTCCCATAACTGAAAAACTATAGTCCTTAAATTATTATTTAAATTGGTCTCTAGAATTTTCCTTTCAAAGTTTTTCATAACTATTTAAAAAATCTTTTGCAAAGAGCATTCGTACTGTGATATATTAAATGATATATACAAGTGTGGTTGGTTCAGCGCATTTACTCGGTGTCTATGGCTGTGTAGTTTGGACGCTGGGTTTTAGAGTCATGCGTTCATCATTAGCGCCCTTTATACGTACGCTCTTTCCCGCGTGAAACCACAATCCCGCGCGATTAAGTGCACGTATGAAGGTGTCGGAGAAGAAGGGAAAGCTGCTTTGGAGCGTACTGCAAGTTTTCCCACACGCAATCCCCTACGCTCCAAGCACTCGCGAAAGACCGTACGTGTAAAGGGCTCTAATAGCACCCTTTACACGTACGTTCTTTCCCGCATGAAACCACGATCCCGCGCGATTGAGTGCACGTGTGAAGGTGTCGGAGAGGAAGGGAAAGCTGCTTTGCAGCATACTGCAAATTTTCCCGCACGCAATCCCGTATGCTCCAAGCACTCCAAGAGCGTACGGGATTGCACGCACACTCCAAGCACTAGCGAAAGAGCGTACGTATAAAGGGCGCTATTAGCTACATGAAAGTCTAAGGCTCGAAGAAATTTTCAAATGAGTTGTACACGAAGGGGCATGAAGAGGGGTTGACATGAAGGGAGAGTTGACATAATACTTTTCAAGTAAATATATACAAAGTTATATATTGGAAGGATACTGGAATTGACATCCATATGTAGAAAAATTTTATTTCACGATGGATTTTTCATTAAAAATGAGCAGAAATATCAAGATTTGAAATGACTTAAAACTAATTTCAAACAAAGATATATGACCCAGAAAATACAATATAGAACCATCCTAGACAGGAAAAATATTACTACGAGTCTCCTTTCTCACTCCAAAAAAGAAAAGTATATATCCATGATAATTAAAAAAAACTATTGTCGTGTAGATGATGATAGAGCTTTATTTTTTCAAAAAAGGAAGTATATGCTAAGTATATTTAGAAGCATGTAAAATGTGACAATGATGTAGAAGTTTATGCGTGATTTGAAGTTAGTTTCGCTGACAACTACCCACTAGGAAAAAACATTCAAAAACATACTTGAAAAGTTGTGAAAATGCGTGACAGAGTCGCTAATGCATCAAAAGAGAATGAAATGTTTATTTACAACTTTTTGATGTGTGATAAAGCGTAGAAAAAAGAAAGATATCAACGCAAAAATAGAAATAATATTGAAAAAATGCACTGAGCCAATGAAACAAGTCAATTTATATGATGACTTGTGAAGGAAAGGGAAATTGCTAATTTTTTAGTTCTAAAGAACATGGTCCAAACAAGAACGTAATAGCATGAATTGCTCCCAATATTTTTCTAATTCTTACTTCCTGTCATTGTAAAAAACAAATAATTGTTTTCTAAAAATCCTGTCTAACGACAACATCAATGCTCTTCCTAAAGGAAGAAGAAAAGTCTAGAACCGCAGAGGTCAATTTCATTATTTTTAGTGTCAAGTATATTGATTTCTACTTACCCTTCCATAAATGGTTTTGTACTTTTTCTTGATAATTTGTCTTTGAGCATTATTGTGACCAGTGAGAATATCTATGATAACTTTTTCATCAGTACCTGAGAAAAAAGATAAGTGTTGAACAAAAAATTTCTTTAGTTAAGTTTTAGAAGATATGTGAATCGTTATAAAATATACAATTCAATAAACATATATTGGCAAGTAGAATAGAAAGATGAATTAATTTGCCATTGAAAATGTGTATATTAATTTGTTATTCTGTAAAGTATAATGCGTAAAAAATTTTTTGAAGATGCCAAATTTCTAACCCACACTCCCCCTTCCCAAACAAATTACAGCCAGTTCAAATGCTGTATATTTTGCAATGACTACAAGTAATGTACATTAGCCAACATTCCTGATTATTTAAAGTATTAAGGAAAGTATTTCCGAAAATCTTCCGTTGATAATTAATCTGCGTATAAGTTTAAAACTGAAGTTAAAATAATTCCATTTATATACTCATTAATACTGAATCTCTCTGAATTAGGTTGTTAGTCAGACGTCTTTCACGACAGTTTTAGAAATACGTGGAAAAATTCCTGAAATGAGAATTCTCGACAGATTTCATCTTGCACGAGAGTTATTTTTAGTACTGGCTTTTCAGCAATGTGAGCAATTTTTTAGGGAGAATGAACATAATGTATTCGACTGATTTTCAAATCGTGCATTATATCATTATTTATTTATTTATTTATTTATTTATTTATTTTTTTTTTTTATTTTTTTTTATTTTTTTTTACTGTGGGGAAATTGGAAATCGTCCATAAGAAATATGACTGTAGAACGTTGGGAATGGCATGCCAAAATAATTAACTAAAATTACCAATCCTGTCAGAGTGACTGACTTTAACATTCGCAGAAATAATATTAATTATTGGTAGTTCCAGTATTTCAAATGATATCCCAACTCTCCTGTTATTTCTCCAATTCATGGAAATCAAGAATGAAAATGCTTACTGGTGTGGCTTGAACAGATATAATTCAGGAAAAATTGAACCTTAATCACTATTTTACATTATCACTAATCGCAGTAACCTTATCACTAATCGCAATTTCTTTTTTTTTATTAGTTTGATTACCCCTTTAACTTTTAACAATGACTGTTTAATATCTAATATCTTTACAGATGTGACATCCTATCTGAGAAATCTTTCACCAACGATAATGGCTGGCCACCAGAGTTAACCATATATTTATATAGAAAAGCTTATCTTACATAAGGTTGTGTATACATAACCTTATACGTTCATGTTCAGTTTAAAAAAGTACATATCTATAATTTTATCGAACTTGAAAATATGGAATTTAATACCTACGATAATTATAATAATACATATGTTTAATGTACAATATACTTCTCGTATAAAGATATGATAAAAAAGGGTTTGAATAATACTTAAAGAACTCTGTTTTCCTCATAACGTGCATGTGTTACCTAGTAAAGCTCATAATAGGGTGAACTAATAAAAGCGTTATTATCATGTTTTCCCATAAGTACAGAAGTTTCTTGCTCAAACAAAGAAATTAAAACTTTCCTATGGTTATAATTAATTTCTATTGATCGATACCATTATCAGCCCCAGCACAGATCGATATCCTTAACAGCAAAGAGGCATTTTTATGTTATACATGTAGTACTACGTTGGTAAGGAGACAAAGCGAAACACAAGGTATGATCGAATATTGTACTATAAATATTAGTTTTGATTATTATTTATAAGTAAAATTAATTTTAAAATCCAATACGTAGGTTTAAGAAACTCAGACATGTTGTATATCTTGTAAGTGTATTTTTAGAATTTGAAAAGTATGGGTATCACGTCTAATGCCACAGCTGCTATTATACCAGAAGCTGCTCTCGACCTCTAATATTATATATGCCAGTGGTGCGCAAACTTTTCGAAGCCGCGACCCATTTTCTTTTCCAAAAAAATCACTCGACCCCAGGGAACACATTTTGGTAGTAGCAATTTTTTTAATTAGGAAAATGTTAACAAAAAAATAGGAAGAATAAATGAGGAAATTTTGGCAAACTATTTTAAAATCAATGAACTCTGTGTACGTTTTGGGTGTACATTCACTTTTCATGATAACAATAAAAAAAGTCTGCACTTCATTTTGGCAAATTTCGTGTGTCTAAAACTTCATATTTAAATACTAATATGTATTTGAGTTCTTATTCCAATGCGGTTTCTTGGACATTATCTTTACCACCATATGACACCGCGGTTTTTGCTGGCCACTTTCCTGGTAGCACCGTATAGGTGTAACAGAATTACCCTCATATGGGCCAGTCCCGCAATTTTGAATCGAGTCCAGTGACGAGACCGGAACATTTGGCCCCGCACCTCCAGAGGTAAATTTGAGAATTTGGAGGACATTGCAGCTACGGTATATTTTACGTACCCCGGCCACTACTGGTGAACACGGCGGGGGATTTGCAGCGACGAGCATCGAACCAGAGACGTTCAGATCACTGGCCCGCTGCTCTTGCCAACTTGACCACCGCACCCAGTATATTTGAATTTCAGGTAGGTAAAAATATAAATTTAAAAAGAGCATGATTTCTAATTAGAAGCTTCATATTATAGCATTGATAATTATCAACTTCACTTATTTATATAAACCTAAAATTAAAACAAAATGAATGAGAAGGGTAAACCTGGACCTCGAATAATATTTATTCAATATTTGGTGAAATATTTGAGAGTACTAAGCTCGTATCATCTTCCGGGTTAAGTCTGGATTGTTGTTCAGTTTTTATAACAACTACATATTTTGAAAACTCAGTTTAACATATAAAAAATACAAATAAAAATATGTAATCATTAAAAATTTAAAGCATACTTTTAAGTAAATAATTCAATGTGCAATTTATCCACGACCCCTCTCATTTTTTTCGCGACCCCACAGTTTGCACACCACTGAATAATACGACCACCATTCGATTTTTCTACTTAGAGATACACTGACAAAAACAATTAATTATTATTATTACCTTCTCCTAATCACGGGATTGCAAGAAATGATGAGATACATTCTATCAAAACTTTTTCCTCAACTAAAATTATTTGGTTGCAATAATTTGGCGTTTGTTCTATTTTGATCCCTGTTTCCAGATAAGATGACATCGAAGCTGTTTAAAGCCACTTTGAATGAAAAATGTAATCGATGCAAAATACGCCGTAGTAGAATATTTACAATTCTAATGTGAGAAAAATATTAAAGGTTTTCTTTTGCGTCTGAACAAAGAAATATTTTAAAAATTATCATCTAATATTGACACTTCAATTTTTTTTTTCATTTTAATGGATTATAAACGTGTTCTTAATAAAATTTAGTCATAAATGTAATTAATGAATTTTCTCAAAATTTCTTTGAAAAACAACTTTCACATTCAAATCTAACGCTTGATGTTGGTGGAAGTACAAATGTTAATAAATTAACTATTAGGTATAGTTAATATATTTATGTATAGTTTATAGTTAATAAAAATGAAATAGGTATACGTTAGTTTCACCAAAAATCCCCCTTTTCCAGCATATATTTCTTTTCCTATGCTGAGAAAAACAATGTTTCAATTTAATTTCTATATAATTAATTACAAAGTCTGACATAAATTCGTACTCGTTCTATTTTCATGTTTTAAAGTGATACCCTGGGTTAGAGCTTACTTGAAACAAGTTTGTTATGAAAATCACAGACAGGAATAGATTATTTTGTAGGGGTTAGGAGTTGTTTAGTCAATTTAATTGTGAGACTTTCCATGCAAGAATGTAAAGATGCAAATTGAGATTTTTTCTTATTTTACAGATATTTCAATTCAGCATTAGAAATCTGCCAATTATCTTACTTCATAAAGATAAAATTGAAGAAATTTCTTAAAAAACATTCCTCATTTCTTCTTTGAAAAAATCATTTCGGGTCATGTTAATGCAAAATTATATTTGAAATTTAAATTGTTGCATATAATTTCTCTGTATTTATACTACACTGAAGTGCCACTGAATTAGGGATACCTACCTAGTAACGAGTTGGGCCTCCTCTGGCCTTGATAACGGCTGCCACACGACGAGGCATAGATTCAACAAGTTTCTGGAAACGTTCCACGGGAATGGCTTGCCAAATATTGGCTAAAGCTGTCCATAATTCAGTAAGGTTCTTTGGTGCTGTGTGATGGCCTTTCACGCCTTGTTCCAAACATCCCAAAGATGCTCAATAGGATTTAAGGTCCTGGGCTTCTAGGTGCCAATTCATGACAGAGCAGTCAGAGGAATGCTCATCCAACCAGCCAGTAGCCAACCGGGACTTGTGAGAGGTACAGTTGTCTTGCTGGGAAACTCCATTACCGTGCGGATAACAGAACAGCATAAATGGATGGAGGTGATCACCCAGCAACTCTACGTACCGAATTGCATTGAGGGAGGTTGGTACACAGCACCAAAGATCCCAAACTGTGCCACGAAAAAACACCCCAGACCATGATTGAGGCCACCAGCCCTTGTACAGTTCCAGCCAAGCATGCAGGATCCATGGCTTCATGAGCCTGACGCCATATTCTCAGCCTCCCTCGGCGTTAAGTAGTCGGAGTCGAGACTCATCACTCCATGCTACTCGTTTCCAGTCCTCTACACTCCAGTCTCTGTGCTCTCTTGCCCAGGCAAGGACGTGCAGTCCGATAGCGAGTATAGAGCAATGGTACTCTCTTAGGTCGACGGCTCCCGAAACCCTACGGTGAAGCGAGCGTTGCACAGTCCGTTTACTGACTGTACGACTGGCACCGTCATTAAACTGGGTGGTAATTTGAGCTAATGTTTGGCTTCGCTGGCTACGTACAATACGCCTGAGCCGTCTCTCACCACGCACTGTCAAGGCTAATTGTCCTTTGCAATTTGCCCTATCGCTAGTTTTTTTTCCACCATCCATGTATTCTTGGTATACTCTTGACACTGTCGACCTTGAAAATCCTAGCTGTCTGACGATTTCGGAAATTGAATGGCCCATGCGTCGCGCACCTACAATTTGTCCGCGATCGAAGGCGTCTAAATCAGGCAGTTTACCCATACTGGCAATTCCAACAACTAAATCAGAACAACCACAGTACGCGCTATATATGCAGTTACCACAGCACCCTCACTTGCGCAGACATGATGCGCAGCGCTACACAATTTGCATAGGCTTTGCTATCCCTAATTCAGTGGCACTTCAGTGTATTTATATTCAATCGCATTACTGTAGAATGTCTTGAAATAGATATACGTATTAAACATATAGATTTTATGGTGAGTGAGGTGAGTTATGTAAGATCATTGGCAATTTCGCAGACATCTAACCCATTATCGTTCAGAATAACGGATTTTACAAGATATTAAAAATCTCTTCCAGCGAAAGATATCAAATAAAGCTAAAATTCCAACAGCTTGAATGTATCCAAATTTCCGCTTTCTTTTTTTGCATACCAGAATCACGTTATATAAATTTGGTGTCTCTATCCATTTTATTACGCTTATTAGCTGATAGTCTTGTTTTAAATATTAACCACTATCGAATCGTGTTTACTATTACTCTCAATTTACATGGGTTATTTATCATTCTCTGATTATTTCCGAAGTTGGATTTCAAGCGCCCGAGAACTGAAAAAAAATAAGCATTTAGATTTTTTAAACCAAATAACAGTATCGTTTAAAACTGACCAAAATAATAATATGCATCCGTATTCCAATATTTCAGTAATTGTCAGAAGATTTGCTGCAAGACATATTACTGACAGTTGAGCTTTTAATAATTTATCCGCGGCTTACAAATTTTTTTTTCGCCTTTATCTTTACTTTTATTTTGGGAAATAGAATGACGCTTCAGTAAATCAGCGCCTGATAACATGATTCTGCGAGAATTTAAGCCTGAAAAAATCTGAAATGGAAAATATCAGAGAAGGTTCGTTGTCGATGAGAGTAATTGTAAACTCATGAAATTCTAAGTCATTTTCCTCCTGACTTTATCATATAATAAACGTTTAAAAAATTGTTCAAAAACATTTGCTTCTCAGACTAATTTTACAAACTTGTAAAAAGTGTTCTACTGGTAGCATTTGAGAATGTTGATACATTGGTATGAAGATTCTGGGAGAGCATACTCTATTATCTTAGTTCTTGGTAGATCATGCTTGGCTCACATTACAAAATAGCTAGCAAAAAATACCTATTTAGGAAGTTTCTAAGTATTTGCAAAGTACTATTTCGAGCTTTTTGACTGCGTTAACAAAACACAATGCTGACTCTCTAGCTGCCCTCTTGACTCAGTGAGAACCAAATCTGCAAGCACAAACTATGCTGTATACAGGTTTGATTCAAGTGCACGACAAATCTAGTAGTCATATCAGTGGCGCACCCAGGGGGAGGTCTAAGGGGCCCTGCCCCCCAAAGAAATAGAAATTGCATTATGAATATTGATTTCGCATTATAAATATTTTTATCCGTTCATCTCGCCCCCCCCCCTCCCAAGAAAAAATCCTGGGTGCGCCACTGAGTCAATAACTAGTAGAAATAGTAGAGCTTAAACGTCTTTGAAGATTGAATATAACTCTTAGATTATTTTAATCAAACTCCAGTATGTTTTTCCTTTATTATTTTCAAAATCTTACTATTTCACTTTATATCGCATTTATTATGAGTATTATTTATACAGTCTAACCCCGTTATAACGAACTTCAAGGGATTAAAGGTTTTGTTCGCTTTATCCGGTGGGTTCACTACATCCGAACCGTTAAGAAAAATGCTAGAGTTCACAAAGTGTATAACTCATTAGTTGCAATGTGTATTCAATAATGATGTATTAAAAAATGATAAAATATATTAAAAATGATGATTAATGAATTAAATTGACTAAAATCGATTTCATGAAACTGACACAATACTAATTAAATTGGGTACATAGGAAAACGGTGCGACCAAACTTTTCGTTCACTATATCCGGGAGTTCATTATATACCGGGTTCGCTATAACGGGGTTAGACTGTATGTTCATTTCTGTAATCAGCCTAATTTGAAAACTTAGTACTTGCCCCCTCGTTTCACATTATTTCAATTTCCGTTCAAAGCGCCGTAAACAAAAATTTTGTTAAAATAGTCGTCCTTTTTTGTAAGACATCACACAGATAAGCAAAGAAACTGTTGAGTTTATGGTCTGACTTGGCGTATATTTTTAAGTGTGTGGGGCATTCTGTAATTGAAGCTTGTCGAATTATAAATTGAAACTAAAGAATAGTTTGCATGCTTATCAGGAAATTCCAATCATCCAAGCTTTTATTACATTAATGGAAATGTTTCAATTCTATCATGCATTGTGTCGCAATACAATTAATATTATTAAATGAAATAAAAGCGTACCTATGCCTCGCATAGCCGTTCTCAACGTGTGGCTACTTTCTCGGCATTAAAATTGGAGGCGGTGGTGTATAGTACCCTAGAAAAAGGGAGAGAGAAAAGATTGTGTATTGATATAAACTATATAAAACATGAATTGATATAAAACGCATAAATATGTATGTATAAAACTGCATAAAAAACTTTTTGATAATTATTATAGAACAAAATGGGTATTTTCTACAAATATTTTGCATACAAATTTTCATTTGAAAATAATTCAGATTTATCGCCCCATTCTAAGTTAATTTACTAAAGAATCCTTTCCAGCATGAGTTTAGTTTTGATTAATTATTTGATTTTAATGTACCTGGTATATACACGAATATACTGTGTGTACATACTAATAACAATTATTAATATATACGCACACTATTCGATATCATCAACAAATAAACATGAATCTTGTTTGAAGTCAGTTGCAAGGAATAACATTTTGGGCAACCTACTCTAACTAACCATTGGCTCAACAGTCCATTGGGGACCAAGTCCTGTGTTGCTCATCTCCGCTTTCCTGACCGTGGGCTTGGGGTGCCATACAGCATATGTCTCGGGCAGGTGGTCAGCCTGTCGCGGGACCCCCCAGAGTTAGTTCCCAAGCATGCTTGGTCCTCATTTTATCAAGTCACTCAAGGGATGAAAGGCTGAGTCAACCTGACCAGTTGCCGGGTCGAACCACTGGTCCTGTGGTGTGCAGCTTGAAGCTTTTAACCACTGCGCCACGGGGCGTGGGCAACTAATCTGGAACATATTTATCTTTTAAAGTATTTAAGTAAATTTATTCATAATTTTATTTTAATAAATTCCCCGATTCGCTTGAAAGTACCCATTTATTCTCCTACAATATTCACAACCGTTCAGTGATTAGAACTAGCCCAGGCGTGTATTGCAATCATTGCAGCACGCATGTGTGTGTTTAGTCATTTTATCCATTGTTCAGATTGTAAGTTACTAATAGATTTCATCCACTTAATACATTTTAGATATAATTTGTATACCACATTGTAACATCAGCATCTCTTTATTATTATTTATTTATTATAGTTGCTGAATCTGACTTTATGATATAACACAGTTTGTTTTAAGCCAAACTAAATTTAATACCAAGCTTTATCATAAAATCTAGGCTCAATTTGTGAGTGGAAAATAAAAGTAGGAAAGATCTTTTCTGTAAGCAGGTCTTAAAAAAAAGTTATAATTCCTTTCCCTGCGCTATTAAATATTTCTTGCTTTTCTTGATGCGAAAGGGTATCCGGATACACAGCCATACTTACACTCAAGCTCTGAAATCCAGAACAACAGTTTTCTATAAATAAGAAGATCGCAGTCCAGTTTACACTAATCAAACTAATTTCAATACAAATTTATTTTAAAGAATTTCCTGTTTTGATCTTTTCTCCAGTGTAGGGTAGCTTGCTTATAACGCGCACATACTACAAGCAGTACCACAGGATGTTGTTGTTGTTGCTTATGCCCCTTGACCGACAGAAGACATCAGATCAAGTCCCGAAGGCTATAGACGATGAAGGTGCGGCTCCTGTTTTGAATTAGTACCACAAGGGTCGAAGTCCGACTTGGCTAAATGACCGGTCCCGTAATTTTGAACCGAGTCAAGTGACGAGACCGGAACACTTGATCCCGCACCTCCAGAGGTAAATTTGAGAACTTGGAGGACATTGTAACCACGTTCTATTTTACGTTCCCCGGCCACCATTAGTGAACACGGCGGTAGATTTGCAAAGACGAGCATCGAACGAGGGACGTTCAGATCACTGGCCCGCTGCTCTTGCCAACTGGGCTACCGCGCCCACACCACAGGATGTTTCTTGTTTCTTTCTTAAATCTCTAACGGTACGGTGGGGGTCGGATCCGACTCAGAGGTGTGTTTTTCCCCTCCCATACTCTCCCCTCTCATTGCAAGAGATCGAGTGGACAAGGAACCCTACCAAGCAGTCTTGCAACAGGTGTTCGAGCGTTTGCAGTTATAAATTTGCAGAAAATATGAGTGCCTTTGTTGAAAAATGTTATTCATGATTACTAGTCTTTTTTTAAGATTTTCAATTTTTTATTTCAATTTTGAAGGCCAAAAATGTCAGTATATATTATTTTTTACATTTTCGTGCTCGGAAATTTGGTCCAGTAACTTCTAAAACTAGGTACAAGACTAAATTACATATTAGACCTAATATTTACAACATTCTATGTAAATGCCAGAGAGATTTTCTTTGTTTAGCAAATTACAATTCATTGGTCTTTTTTTCTAAAAAAGGGTCTTTATTTCATGTTAAAATTATCAATAAATGTTATTATACAACAAAAATTATTTCTACCAAAAACCTCATCGAAAAAGACATCAGGTCGGATCCGACCCGACCGTACCATCTATTTCGTCTCAAACCACTGTACCGTTTGAGGGTTGACAATATTAACCTTGAATATCGTTACTGAAAAAGTCTAATAGTTAGTTTATTTCAATTTTCAACGGATAATGAGTTAATTTATGTATTATGTAACTTTAAATATATATTGCCATACGCTAATAATGCAGTCTTGATTTCTTATAGTCCACTTATTTTAAGAAGTTAATACTTTTAGCTGCATTATGTAAGCATTATCATCTTCTTTCATATTCTTTATATATTGCCCTGGATTCAATTGTTGAACAGAGAGGTTGAAACAGAGAGCTAAATTTTCCTCCTTTTCCCTTTAACATGCGACTGAAATACAATACACTGCAGGATCACCATAAATGTATTTTCCATTTTACGCATGCATCTTTCGTGTTGAATTGTTATGTATCATGCATTGCATCCATATATTATTTTCTTCCTTTATACGGTTAACTGTCCAGTGAACAAGCGGGTATTTATCCTGGCAAAATTAAAAATTCCCGATTGAAGAAAGCGTTTGATAATTTTGTCTCTTGTTTCTGTAACTCACGTCTAATATGGTTTAGAATCATAACAAATGTAATTCAGATACAATTTTTCCGTTTCACTTTTGTTGAACTCGACACCGTTACAGATACTTCAAAGCCTAAATGGTAACAATTGAAGTGAGAAATGTCACTTTTTAAAGAAGTTCCATTTGCTAAGAGAAACGTGTTTCACTATCTGTTTTCCTTCGTGACTGCTCCTATCCATAAATATTCGTTTGCCAGTATCTCGCATTTTTTATTCCAGACAAAATTTTGCCCCGTGGATAAATCTTGTGTAATTTACATAAAGGGAGAATTACGAATGAGTTGGCGTATTCAGGCATAAGTATGTTTATTCATTAATATTCTTCAAACTTAGAGTAATTTTAATCACTAAAATATGTATATCTGCAGTTCACGCATTTAAAAAAATTTTATGTGTACAATTATGGATTTTTTTTTAACTTATGTTAAATTACTTTCTGTAGCATTGTTAAATATTAATCTGCCCTTAGCAACTATCCTAATGCTTTCATCATGACTGCAGAATCTTCTGTTTGATGTCAAGTTCAGGAGCTTTTTGTAATTGACCTAGTCATGGGACATGAATGAATTCTGTTCTAGGAATTGACCTCAAACATTTTCTTATTTCATAGATACGTAATACAAGCTGCGTGTTTTTCGCAATTGTGAATATTTATTTTAACTAATTTAATTTAAAGCCTGCTTCGTCACCTCACCATTGAAAAATTAAAATAAAACTACTCATGTAGAACATATTGAATACATTTTAAGAGTTAGTTTAAAATATACAGAGATAAAAATAGATATGAGAAGAAAATTCGTAAACTTTTGCGTCAAGAAACAGTATTTTATCCAAATCATTACTGGTATCTAAGGTAGATTTATTTGTAGATATGTTTCTATTTCTCCCTTCAAAGGAGGTATTACGTATTAAATTAAAATTCATCTTGAAAAACATTTTACTAGAATAAGCACTGTCTTTAATATACCTGTATCTATACATCTATGAGCGAAAGTTGAATGCTTTGCATCGCGCGTGAAATTGAACCGCCATAATATATGAATTTTATAAGGAACTTTCAGGTGGGACAACATTTTAGGGTTTGCAGCTGGGTTTTTTTATTATTTATTTATTCACATCGGAACCTATGTTTCAAAACGTTTATGGAAAAAATAGACATCTGCTATTTCAACATATTGAGTTACTATTTACGAGAATATATCGGACTTTAGTGTACGCGTACTAGTTTTGCTTTATCAAATATTCTAAATTCCTCAGGGCTCTAAATATACGATGGGAAAAATATTTTGGAATTTATAATGAATTTAAAAAGCAGACATGTAAGATGATCGTCCAATATATCCATCTAAATATTAACTTCATTTAGAAACGATAACGTCATAAAAAATATCGGCAAAATGACAACACTGTTTAAAGTGTCAGGTTCAAAAATATTTAAATCACACAGAAATATTTCTCCCTCGTGTTCAAAAATAAAAACTATGAACAAAGCAAGTTCCCAAAACACCCACTTATTTCTATGAATTAAGATACTTCGCAAGCAATAACTTTGTTACCCGCTAAAGTATAATTTTTCTTCCTTAAGGTCTCTATACAAAACGGAGCGTTAGAATTTACTCAACACTAAAAATTAAACTGAATAGCTATTATTTCAACAAGATTGTAGATAAAGACAAGTTTGTTACGATAAAAGGTATTTTATATTGGTTTAATTACGTACTTCACGGTATGACGCTTACTGCATTGCGTATTTTCCCAGAAAATTATACATTATTCCTTTTTGAAACAACCTGTATGATGAGAACATGATTTTAGTTTTATTGATTTCTCAATACTTTAATTTCTGACACCAAAACAAATCAAGAGAGGTCAAATCAAGTAATCCGTCATTTTTAACTGTGATACCTCTAATAAAGTATATACGTGGCTAAAAAAGTAGCCAAGGAAATAGGGGTGTGGAATGGGTGAATGTCGAAAAGACAGGTGCCCGCCGGGTGGGAAAAGAAAAGTATTATTTGATTTTACTGTTCTGGAGAAAATGGGTACTTTATTTATTACGATATAAAAGTTACCAATGCTGGGGTTCAACCCTAGTTTTCAAACCGTGAGACTTGTGCTTTTCCTCCTGAACTTTTCCTGTCGATTTGAGGAATTCTCATTTTAACGTAGGATTACGTTCCTCCATAACAGTCCTTCGGAAAGGAAAATTTCTGACGCTAAAACCGTCCG